>JARVGS010001454.1:16056824-16068020 GCA_031762315.1 Hypsolebias antenori
CAACCCTCACCATTTACCCGGGCTTGGGACCGGCACAAGAGATACACTGGCTTGTGCTCCCTAGTGGCTGGTTTACGCCCCTAATTAACTAGAAACATTACGTAATTAATTAGAAAAATTAACTAATTAACTAAAATTAACTAATTAATTAGAAAAAAACAGAATTCAATCTCAGCATGGCTTAATATTCTCAGATGAAAATTAAGAAAAATCAGTTAACGCCCCTAATTAAGTGATTTTTCTTAATTTTCATCTGAGAATATTAAGCCATGCTGAGATTGAATTCTGGTTTTTCTTTTATTCAGTTTGCACTAAAAATATAAAACGACTTTTTAAATTTCACACAAAACACCAAGCTCAGTCCCACTCAGTGCACACCAGTCTAAACCAGAGAAGCCACAATAACCAGAATGATACCAATTCTATTTAAAAATCCTCCAATCGGCTGTTGTCAGACATTTTTTTATTTTGTGTTTATTTTTTGACAAATCCCCACCAAGTTTGTTGCTTACAACAGCAACTCTACAGGTAAAAACACTGTATAAAATAAAACTACATATAAACACAAAGATGTTTAGGACTTCTGTAAAGTACAAGATACTCATCAGTTTTTAAAAACTTGGCTGTCCTGTCAGAAGAGTGTTCTCTGTTAGCTCAACATCAACTCCACAAAGTTTAGTGAACTCAGGCCTTCCTGCTCGTTTCTTGCATGTTCTCAGACACGTTTTGCACATCTTGACCCTCCGTGACACGTGAGGAACGCTGACACTTGTGCAAATTACTATTCATTTAAATGTGCCATCTGTTTCCACAGCCTCCCAAAGGTTTCACTGGACGCCCAGAAAGTGCTTTTAGTCCAACATCCATCACCGACATGTGTTTCCTTAGTAGATATAAAGGACTGGTACACCTAAAGTATTCATCTGTTATATGTAGTATAACCATATACTAGTGCTATAGAGTACTCGTACTCTTTATAGGGTACAACAAATATGTCACCAAATTGAGGAATAAAGTAAAAGTATGACCATAAAAAGGAAAAGCAGTTGAAAGCAGTTCTGTTTGGGCAGGAAACAGATCCTTTAGGTCAATATGGAGTCCAGGTCCGAACGTCACAGAGTCTTCAGGCTGGAAAGGAGACTTCCAGTGCATTTAATGTCAAACCAGTGCCACTGACCCACTGCTCTGACACCAGACTGACTAACGCCGTCAGAAACCAGCTTAGAATGAAGATTTGAGCTTTGAACACATCATCTCTTCAGCCTGGAGGTCTGTGAGCTTCACACTCCATGTTCCTCTGACCCGGTCCAGCTCCAGCAGATATATTGTAGGAAAGCACATGACGAGTTCAAAGACGAGTCTAATGGACACGTCGTCTCGTCTGCTGGGTCCAGACAAACAGCTCCAGGTCCCCTCCAGTCCTGGGCAGGTTTCCTTTCTCATTCTACGGACGTTCATCTGAGCTGGAGGAACTCGGCAGCAGAACGTACTCCTGCCTTCGGCCTCTTTTCCGTCGTCTCTTGGTGATTCTCAGCCTCCTTCGTATCACGTCTAAAAGAAAAGAAAATCCTAGTTTCTTGCACAAATAAATAAAAAACAAACGCTAAGCAGAAACTTAAAGATTAGATTTTGTTGTCAGTGTGTTGTGCACCCCCCCCCCCAACACCACCTCCCCACCTGCCACACTGTCGTAGTCCTGCTGGGGGTCGTGCCAGTACAGGCTGGGGGCAGTCCTCCAGTGGCGATACAGGCGGGTGTGGAGGATGGAGAGCGTGAGGAGGACAAGCAGAAAGCCCAGAGCTGCCGCGGCCCACACGGCTTCGTCCGTCCTGGGGGTCCTCTGCAGACCCCCTTTCACTGCAGCAGCACGGTTCTGGGTGCAGTCACAGGGCCCGTCTTCTCCGCACCCCCCACAGTCTTCACCGCCGGGGTCTGTGCGGGCTCCTGGCTCCTGCTCAGAGTCCTGATGAAGGTCAGAAGCAGAATGAGACTGCACATTGCTGAGCTTTAGATTATGATCTGCAGTTCTTCCTGCAGCCTGAGCTGCTTTATGTCTCGTCTTCTGATCCACACTTTGACTTTTCTTGCTTCTTTGAGCCGAGTCCTTACGATCCTGTTGGACTGGGTCTGTACCTTGGTCTTTAGACCTGGCAGCCTGGACTTCAGAGCGGGGCTGCAGCGTCTCGGCCCCGCCGTCCTGAGCCTCCTTTAATCCAGATGAATCGTTCTGAGGCGCTGACGCAGGAACTGAAGGTTTTCCTGGAAGTGAACCTGCGGCTGATCCGTGCGTGCTGCTGTCGTTGTGTGCGGCCTCTGCCCGTTGGGGGGTCGTTCTGCTGGTTTGACTGGCCCGTAAACTGGAGCTGGCCATTGTTTCGTTACGCCTCCTGCTGGTTTCCTCTTGTTCTCTGACAGCAGCTCGAAGTTTCCTGCTAGTTCTCTGGTTGTTTAGTTTTAGGCGTCCCCTCTTCGTGCTGGCCACGCCATCTGTGGTTCCTGTCAGGAGTGAGATGGTCTGCTCACAGCATCGCCTCAGGGTACCCTGGAGTGTGGGGGGATTACAACAACACTTACTGCATCATGCAGACTGCTAAAATCACTGTTTGATAACAAACCAAGTCCTCACACCTTCATCTCTGTCAGTCGCTGCTGCAGCAGGTGCAGCCCAGCTGACCTGGTCAACAGGAGGTCGTACTTCCTGGTCTGGGTCACACCATCAGACGTGGACTTGGTAGACTGGGTGACCTGCAGCCAGTCACAGACGTCTGAAGAGACCACGGAGGTCGTTTCCAAAGTGCGACCCCAGGACACCAAGGCTATTGGCTAAACACAGAGAACAGACTAAGACTTCCAGTCTTCAGGGCCCGTCACACAGAGACACGTACGCCAACAAGTGAAAAAAAGACAAACATGTGGCTTAATAATGTTGTTCATGCACAAAGCTGTTATCGAGTTATAGCCATGAGTTGCTAATAAGTTGACCAGCTGGGCACGTGTGCATGACTTATCTCTGGTACAAGCGTCTGACGTACGCACAACGTTAAATTTATGCCAAACTTGAGCAGCATGTTGGAGCGCATTGTGACGATAAACAGGACATCAGATGCTGTATAAAAGGGACAGCTCTCTAACCCCCCACCCCCCAGTCAGTAACTCTGCATTGATCAACAAGCCTCAGAAGAAATCAAACAAGTCTGTGATGAAGGAAGCACCAGCAGGTTCCTCCATCTCTGTAGTGACAGTTGTGGACCTCTGCACCTCATGGATCCAGCAGGAGGGCCTCTGTGTGTACCCCCACCCCCACCCCCACCCCACCACCCTTCTGGAACCTGGAACATTAAAACTCTTAAGGCACAGCTTTTGGAACATGTCAAAAGTTAGAGACCTGTCAGAAATGTTACTCATACTCCACGTCTGCCCAGCTGGTTTCAGATGTCTGTAAACTTATGAATAACTTACATGCAACGTGTGTGAACTTGTGCATTAACTTACCTGTCACATACCTGCAAGTTCTGGCAAAATGCTAAACTTTTGGCTGGTATTGTCATACAACAAACTTATACCATCATATGTCAGAGTGCTGATAACTTCTTCTGAACTTACTAACTTATGACTTACATCAGCGAGTTCTGCCCGTCAGTGTGTGACGCCCTCAATCCACTGCAACATGCTGTGCGTAAGTGACTAACATTGATCATGAACTCTGCATAAGTCAAGAACACTGACATGTACAAGTTGTGTATAAGCTTGGGACAAGTCATGGGTAAGTTACTCATAGCTTATATATCCAGTCAACTTGTTAGCAAAACAGAATATAAACATCCAGAAAAGGCTTCAGTTGATTTTATTTTAATTCCATCTTCAGCGTATGCCTGGACAAACTTTACAAACATCAACATAAGTTCCCTAAAAATGGGCTGATACAGGACCTCCAGTGTCATACACATCACACAAAACCAACCTAAAGACAGTAAGTCGACTGAACGACTGCAGGTATCAGCAGGAACTGATGAACTCACAATGTTATCCTCAGAACGAGTAAAAACAGATCAAAGTTGGTTAAAGGGTGTTTGCTTGGAGCTTCGGGTGACAGGAGTAGGGTTTTTATCCTCAGTTCAAAAGTTCACAGACCTCCTGGGTGTGCAGCGACGGTGCTGTGGAGTGGGGGATCAGTGGAGGTTTTGGGGAATTTGCTGCAGGAGAAGTCGGTGAGCTTCAGCAAACATGGTTATCGCTCCATCTCGCTGTGCATTAAGAACTATTTGAGTGGATTTAACTTTGTCAGGCACCTCCAGGCTGTGAAAACTCCTCCGAGAAGAATGAGACGCTATGGGGCCTTTCAGGCACCACACCTGAGCCCCTCTCAGCTGAAAGGTTCAATTTTTCCTGCAAAAGTTGTAGTTTTTCTGGGAAAGTCAGGTGGAGAAAAGCAACAGGTCATTTTGGATAATGAACAGTCACAATGGCTGAAGTGTGCAGAGCTACAATTAAAGTTAAAAGTCCCCATTTCTAGGCTCTGATATTTAAACATATTGAATTTTTCTGGATTTTATGTTGTTGCATTTCTTTTGTCCCAGTTAAATTTAAAGTGTAAATAATTCTCAATAGTCAGCATTGAATCAATCAGAACACGTTTTTATTGAGATTTTCAGGCTTAAAACACCCTTTTAAAAATACAAACTACTGGTTCAAATGAATGCTACATTAGCTAATATAAGACCTCTGCAGTTTTAGACATTATTACTTTGTTTCCCAACTGAAGGATGACCGTCCATGTTTCTATACAAACGTTAACGTCCTGAAGCTGCAGCATCAGTTTACCTGGAGTCCAGTCAACCTTGGACCAGGTTCCACTAAGACGCCTGATCAGGTAGACTGATGGCTCACAGTCAGCAGCCACCATTTGTGTAGAAATGTAGACTTTGTTAGGTTAAAATACAAAACAAAAAAAAACCATACCTGAAAAAGTGTAGAGCTGTACAATTTGCATTCTTTCACACCAGCATGACATTTTTTGAGAAAGAGTTGTTTTATAAGCATGAAAAATGATATAAAAGTGGCACTCGTTTGGCTAGCCATTAGCTTAGCCACAACAGTCATGCTGTAAGACTGACGTCGGTGTGTAAGGTGCGCTGTGGATTACTAATATGGATTAGAAAGAGGAAGACTAATTAGAAGACTAATATGGAAAGAGGCTGTGTCAATGTTTGTGTTCAAGAAAATGGTCAAACGTGAATTGTTGAAGAAATATATATGAAGTATAGTCGAAATATGTAACGTGTTTAAATTGATAAAGTGAGATGAGTTATTCATATTTTTTTGTTCCTTATAGATAATTATTGTTTGAATTGATTGTTTTTGAAAAGGGGCAGATATAAAAAGATTTTATTCTTCTTTCTGCCGCCTTTCATTTTGTATTGTATATTTTTTATGAGATACATGTGTTTGTTGTGTATTTTTTATTTTTTATAAAATGAATAAATAATCAAAATAAAAAAAATAATAATATGGATTAGTATTTCACACATCACTTCAAAAACAACCTGTAAACTCGGCTTCACAAACTTGAGGTTGTTCAAAAAGACATCTATAACAGGTAAGATATTAACTATCCATAGTATTTCCATAAACCCTGTTTTTCAAAACCTCAACTGCTGCTTGAACTTTTTTTTTTTTTTTTTTTTTGGTGTTAGCACAGAGAGGACAAACGTCCCTGAGTTGAGCTGCATTGTCCTCAGGTAGTGATGCATTCAGGTGCATATCAAGAACTGGTCCCCTCGCTCCTGTACTGCAGGATTGTTGGAGCAACATTTAAATTCTAAGACTGCCTACGTTCTCCTTTTTATACGCCCAACGTTTGACACTCTAGGCTCCGCCCATAAACTTTCTTGTTTAATTCTCTAATTTAACAAAACCGCTGTACATTTATTCATTATCACTAGACGGAGCATCACTCATACTTTTCAGCACCCCAGCTTCAAGGTCAAAGTCACAAATCAAGGTCAAACTTAAAACTAAGTCTTTGCTTGTCCCACCTTTAACTTTGATCCGCTCAAGATAATTTATCGAAACCTCATACACATTTATATCGCCACTGGATGGAGTGTTGCTTAATACCTTCATCACCCCAGCGTCAAGGTCAAGGTCACCAATTAAGGTCAAATATAATACAAGGTCTTTGTTTGGCCGGCCCATAGATTGCTGTATAATTGTTTGTCAATGGGTGTATAATGTGCCACATTCTGTACTCTTGTTGATTTTGGTGAGCCATCCCTAAATCTGTCCACCAGTTTGAGAACTTTCTGGAGGCAGTCCTGCTTGTGAATGTCTCTTACATGATTTATTACTGCGCAGCTGACTCTAAAGATGTATAATCTGTGCATCCCCAGAGAAAACATGCATTAAAACATCTTTTTTTTTTTCCAAGCAGTGAAAGGAAACATGTTTTCTACTGAGTTTAAAAATAATTGGCGTGCTTCATCTCAGAAGAGAGAAAGGCGGTGACTTTTAATCAGGCTGTTTGCCAAAGTGCTGATGCTGCAGAGATGAATTTTACTTTCCCATAAATAAATGAAACAGACACATTCAAACATGTTTTATCTCATCATCTCACTCTTGAGTTCTCGAGCAGTGTCATAGTTTAAATGCTTTGCAACATGACACCACGTTCAAGGAAGAAAGAAAAAAAAGCTTACATATTTTAAGTGCATGTTTTGTGTCTAAATATTTGACATATTTGCCCTAAAAGCTGATGAAAACACAGCTTTTCTCTTGACTTTGTGTCCAAAACAACAAAAAAAGAAGCCAAGTTTGCAGTTTTTTTGTAGCCGAAGAAGCGAGAAGGTAATGACTTGCTTCTCTGTGGTGATCTGGCAGTGAGATGCAATTATTTTAGAGTGGAAGGAAGCTTTGAACTGTGTGTAATTTATTCAGGCAGGCCGAACCAGGGCGTCTTTATTAAACCGCTCCTGCTTGAGCAGCGGTCAAACAGACGTAACGTGACCTTCCTGGGCAAAAATCCTCTCGAGATCAGAGCTTCCACAGAGGAGCTGAGCTTGTTCCAAACACTCAGAGCGTTCAAGGGTTTATTCTTCAATTCATTTCAATTCAATTCAAAAATATTTTATTAATCCCAAAGGGAAATTAAATGTTGTAACTCATTATCCTCATTTCATTAAGAGATGTTATAGATACTGATGGCTGTAGGCAGGAAGGAGCTCTTGTAAATCCAATAATTCTCAGTCGGGTCATCTGGACAGTTTCTTTTTTATAGAAACGTTAAGTGGACCAATCAGTTTGCTGGAGCCAAGATGGTTTCTCGGGGCCGTCCTGTCCCTCGTCGACTCCTCCCAGGTAGCATGTGACTGCTGGTGGAATCAAACCACCAACTCTTGCATTGGAGGATGACTGCTCTAACCACTCAGCCACAGCCGCCCCTTATAAACATTAACATTGAAGACACTAAAAACATGGTTTCTCTAACCAGGAAGTGCTTTTCTCCTTTGTATTCACCAGGTTGAACATGTGACTTTTGAAAATCGTCTGAAAATTATTACTGGAAACCTAAATTTGATATTTGACCTTTATTTTTATTTCATTTCATTTACTCTTTATTTATACAGGCTGTCTCATTGAGTCACGAGAACTCATTTTCAAGAGAGACCTGTGAGCAGATGGTGCTCCCAAAAACAGTTCTGTTTTTGAGCAGCTACAGTTTCTGTACTGATTTTTTTAATTTACAGGTTGTAACAGAATGCTTTACAAATCTTCACATAGTCAGAAAATAACTATTAAAACAAACAAACAACAACAACAACAAAAAAAAAAAAACACCTTCAGGGCCTTCCTGAAGGCTCATAGCTCTGCACTGCACATCTGCATTGTGATTGGTTAATTTTCCTATTAAACAAAATCCTCCTGCAGAGACACTAACTGAGCTCAGCCTTCTCTGCTGACGATGAAGTCCAGACCAATGAGAAAGAACCTTCAAACATCGAAGTTCATGCTCAATAATCCAGGTAAAAAAATCCAACAAAGTTCAGTCAGGTCATCTGGACAGTTTCTTTGTTTGTTGAGACGTTTCATCTTTCATCCAAAGGACTTCATCAGTCCGATGAGCCACAAACAAATTCAGTCCCACAAGCAGCACATTCATAGTAAAACAACCAGTTTGCTGGTAATAAGATGGTTTCTGGGGCCCACTGTCTCCCCCATCCACTCCTCGGAGGCAGCCATGGACAAACTGGTTCAAAACATCAAAGTTCATGCTCAGTAATCCAGGTAAAAAAAAAAAATCTAACAAAGTTGAGTCAGGACATCTGGATTTGTTTTGAATTTTATTTATTTTGAGACACGGGAGTGGTCCCAGAAACTATCTCATCACCAGCAAACTGGTTGGCCCACTTTCTGAGTGTGTTGCTTGTGGGACTGAGTTTGTTGTGGCTCCTCAGACTGATGAAGTCCTTTGGATTAAGGATGAAACGTCTCAGCAATAAAAGAAACCATCTAGATGAACTGATTGAACTTTGATGAACCCTCAAACGTTTCTGCCTGGAGACAAACATAAAATAATCTGATTCGGTAACTGGATTCACAGGAATTAAAAAAAAAAAAAAGGTTTTTGCCAATCTGAATCAGAAAATAAGAGAAATGAGGAAAAAAATAAGAAAAACTACATTGAAAATATATCAAATACAAATGTAAACGTACCATTTCATATGTGCTGAATCCTTAGGCCTTCTCTGAAGATGTAGAAGGCTGTGAGGGTTCCTCATTGGGTCAAACCATACAAATAAAGTTATACCTAGTCTGATCTGTGCAGTCAGAAAATGTGTGGGACATGACTCTCAGTTACTACCACAAATTTTGCTTGAGTTTTTGCCTTAGTTGAAGCCATTTTTTTCTGTTTTCTGAGCTCAGCTGGCTGTGGCAGCCATCTTGAATCTAGTTTTCTCTAAATGTTAATCCGCTGAAGATGATGAAAGCATCAATAAAATTCTTCCACTGGTTCACAAGATATTTTGCTAACAGATGGACAAAGGACAAAAACACAAAGATCTGGGCAAACTATGCTCACCTTTAACCTTTTAGCAGTGGGTAACGATTATTAACTCTTTGTTGTATTTTCGGAACAATAATAAACTCTAAATAAAAGCACACAGTTTGAACAGCTCTGAATATTAAAGTGTGGAGACCTTTATGAGAGGTCCTGAGAAGATTCCTGTTCTCAGTCTTGGGAGTTTTCTTCTTTGAGTCACTTTTGAAACCGTTGCACTCAGACGTCCATGTGGGTCTTACTCGGCCAGAGCAGGAAACGTCATTATTTTCACTCAGACATCAGGAACTTAGAGTGGAAAATCATCTCAAATGGCTCCAAAAACAAACCTCAGACTCTTGTTTTTCTTCAAGGAGTCTGATAACAGAAGCATCAGTTTCTTTATCTCACATAGTTTGAATGAAGAGAGAGAAACAACAACAGCAATTGTTTTGGCCAAGAACAGTTTGTTCTTCCTGCTGATGACAGCGTTTACTTGGCTGAAGGAACAGAAATGAGTCATTAAGATGTCAAAAATAACAACCTGGGAGTTCTGTTTTCTTAGTGCTGTGGAAACCTCATGAACGAGGATCATCACGAGGAAAATAAAAAACAGAGGGAGCGCTGTCTAACGTCTGTACACAGATGTTCAGAGTATTTTAATTGTTCTTTTACTGAAGGAACAAAGTCAAGAGTGGAGAGAAACTTTAAAATATGAATCTGAACTGTTTCGGCTGGGAATGGATTCAAGGTTTCTACAAATTGTAATCCTAATTTAAAGAAACAGTCAGCTGTCTTTGTGGCAGAAACCAAACAGCTGTTCCTTGCCAGATGTTTCAGTAATGAAACCTGAAGCACAGTTTTTATGACGTGTTTGTTTGTTTGTTTTCATCCCTCTGCAGCAGCTCAGGACACATCCAGACACAAACGACATCAGAACACGCATCTCGATCAACATCAGTGTTCTGACTTCAGGTAAAGGCATAAAACTAACAAATGCAGCTGAAAATCATCATAAACACTCAGGTTTTATCAAATATAATTATAAAACTCAACCCTTAAGAGTAGAAACAACACTTTAAGTTTGAACAAGTTGGAACTTTTAAACAATCGTAATCGTTTAGGTTTTGTGATATTTACAGATATTACCATAGAATATTTAACGTTGAGCTATGACATCACACATTTTGAAGTGTTGAAACTAATCAAAATTTGGCCAGCAAACTCTACTTATCTCCTACAAACATTATGCTTCATAAGCAGTGTAAATCAAGTAGGTTTGTTGTCGTTCTCACCACATGTGGTACATGAGGTGGAACAAAATTGTGCACACAGGGTCCCGGTTACAGCCAACAATAGCAAAACTATCAAGTGTAAAAAGAAACAGTTTGTTAGGATCTAAGATAAATACTAAGATATATGATAGATGATACACTAAAATATTTAAGATATACCGTACCACTTTATTTATAGAGCACTTAAAACAGAAACAAGGCCAACCAAAGTTCTGTTCATCAGAAACAAACAGACAAAGCAAACAACAACAACAACAACAAACAGAATAACGGTAAACACTAATAATGCAAAACAATAAGCGTAACAACAGCAGTCCGAACATGAGTCTGTGGTGAGCATATGGGTTTGAATGAATACAGCAGCATGAGATAATCAGTAGCATGACATAATCAGCAGCATTATATAATCAGCAGCATGAATAATCAGCAGCATGAGATAATCAGTAGCATGATATAATCAGCAACATTATATAATCAGTAGCATGATATAATCAGCAGCATGAAATAATAATCAGTATCATTATATAATTAATAGCATGATATAACCAGCAGCATGAGATAATCAGTAGCATGAGATAATCAGTAGCATGTCATATTCAGCAACATAAGATAATCAGCAGCATGAGATAATCAGTAGCAAGACATATTCAGCAGCATGAGGTAATCAGCAGCATGAGATAATCAGTAGCATGAGATAATCAGCAGCATGAGATAATCAGCAGCATGAGATAATCAGTGTCCCTATTGAGTTTGTTGATTCCTATAAATATTTGGGTATCCTGGTCGATTTGCATCTCTCTTTTAAACTCCACGTGGAAAACCTCGTAAAGAAACTGAAAGTTAAACTGGGTTTCTTTTTCAGAAACA
>JARVGS010001454.1:16078094-16088169 GCA_031762315.1 Hypsolebias antenori
AAAAAAAAAAAAAAAAAAAAAAAAAACCCTCAATCATTTATTTACTGATAAAACTATTTGTTTGAACTTTGACCAGCATTCTTGTTTGGGAATAAAGATCCCTGACATCACAACTCACTAAACTTACACAAAAATGTCACTCAAAGGTCTAAATAAATTATTAAATTATTTCTTCAAATAAAATTATGTCTCACTGGTCGGGACAAATAAAAAAAAAAAAACAGGTTGTAGCTGCTGAAGAAAGCAGAATTAATTAAATATATTTCATATATTTCCAATAAATCTCCTGTGTCCAGCACTGGTGACAATTTAAATGCATTTTACTTATTTTATATAATTCATGTTTATATAAATTACAGGCAGCTCTGATGGAGCGTGAGGTCTCTGGGTGATGGTCCATCTCTTCAGCAGTTGAAGATGGAGTTGGTCCTCATGATGCGGATCACCTTCCTGGAAGTGTAGCTGTACTCGTACTGCACGTGATCATGGAAGAAGTGTAAGAATCCTGGAGGAGAGCGGAGGTGGGAGTAAATGTTAGAGCTGCATCACTGACGAAGAAATAAATCCGGCTCTATAGTCTGTTATAAAGAAAAAAAACTTGTTGAATTTAACGACATCTGGTGAGAATGTTCAATTAAAACTTATGAACCTGATGCATGCATATGCTTAATTAAACCGCGAGGCCGAGGTTAGTCTGTAAAAACACTTTGAATCTTGTTGGCATGCAGTGCTACAGTAATGAACCATCACACAGCAGCCAACAGATCCTCATCAAGACGCTGGACATTTAGTTGTGTCAAGTTTGAGCAGTTTCATTGTACCGTGGTGGAAAGCAGCAGCGTCAACTTCATCGCCCATTCCTGGGAAATCTTTCTCGATGGATCGTGGGTATCCACTGTCCATAGTGCCCGTTGCTTCATCGTAGCTATGAGTAAAAGATAAAATCCAAGGCAGTTATGATCAACTAGGAATTTACCTTCTGCCAATTAAAAACAACAACGTTGAGCTGTTTCTCTGACACACCTCCAGTAGTCTTCCTCAATGAAGAGCAGAGTTTTCCCTGTGTCTCTAATGTGCACGGCTGCGTCCACTTTCCTCACAGACTTAGGAAGGCCAAGTTTGTGGATGAACTTTGGGTATCCATCCACGAGGTTGTATCCATTCAACGCCCACATTCGAATCCCTGTATAAACACAAAATACATGTTTAGTGTATTTGTACTGTTTGTCGTGTTTGAGACAAAAAGAATCCACTAAATGTAGAAAACCCACCACTAAATATGAAGACTAAGTCTTTCTCTGGGTTTTCATAAGCTGCATCCACTTTTTTTGAGAGGGAGGGCCATGTAGACTTAATCAGGGTCTGCTGAGGTTCTGGCATTTGAGGATGAAGCCGCCAGTAGAACCTGCAAGAAGATTTGAGTGTTATTGGGTTTGAAAATGAAACATCTGTCTAAACTGACAACCACGTTGTGCTTCCACAGCTCTGATTTTGCCTAAGAAATGCAGATTTTTACTCGTCTTTGAAGATGATGGTTTCTCCTCTCAGCTCTGTGACGGCATCAAAACTCAACATTGGGTCACATTTATCCGGCGCATCAGGTTTGGGCTTCACTTTCCTCTGGTTTGGGTTGGGACCTGCGGTTAACATCTAATATTAATGAACTAAAACCCATTAAACTAAATATTACTAACGATCAAAATGAGATCCAAACACAGATCTGCTCTGCTTACCATAGAGAGCTTGGATGCCGTTGATGTCATCTACAGACAGTGGGTAACCGGTGGCGTAGGAGTAAACCGGGTACATCAAAGCGCCCGGGTCGGAGGAATGGGACATACCAAGGGCGTGGCCCAACTCGTGGGCTGCCACTATGAACAGGTTGTACGCTACAAGAAAAAAATTGGCTTTCATTTACAAAAATGTGTTGTCAAAAAGCTGCTGGTTGAATTACTGAGAGTAGTTCCTACTTGATGAATCTTTGGTCCAGTGTTCGTCCTCATCGAAGTGAGTGTCTCCGCCAATGCCCTGGCCTGGAGGGTAGGCATGAGCCAGCAGACCGTCTGGGCCGTCAAACGGGTTGTGGTCTCCATGTTCTTTAGGATTAAAGGCAGACAGGTACTCATACAGGCACCATCTACATTTCAATGCTGAACACAATGTCTTTTATTGAGAAAATAATTGTTTGTATGCTTATTTTCAAACCTCTTGATCCAAAGCTGATCATTATATCAGCGTTGCCCTTGTACAATTTTTTAAACGTCAAAGGGGTGACCTCAGACCAAACATTCAGCGCTGTGCGGATGGCTCTGTCCACATCGGTCTTCTTCAAATCAGGCGTGTAATTGATAATCCTGAATAATGGAGAACGAACACCAAGATATTGTATGAATAACTTAGAACCCAATAGATATCCTCAGAAACATGTTGACATGTTCATGTTTGTCAGTCTAAAACTCACCTGAATGTGACAGCGTTGGTTTGCCATTTGAGTTCTCGAGGAAAGTGGTTGTACTCTCCAACATCTTGCACACCACATCTGGGCTCCTTCATCAGATTCAAAGTATTGTCGTCGAGTTTCCCTGTTACCTTTGCAGGAGAGACAGGAACACAACGGTTTTCCGTAAGTGCAAGTCGCATCAAAGCACAGAAGAAGATACATTTTCAGAAAGTCTCAGTTGACTTTTCTTGTTTCTTTATACATATTTAACAAAAAATAGCTGCTGGGGGAAAATGTTTTTAATAAATTTAGTTTTTCATGTACCTCGAGGTTGAAGAATCTTTGCATTTCCTTAATTTTGGTCTGGAAATTACTTGAAGATGTTTGTGTGCCTTGGAACCCTGCTGGCAGTCCGTAGAAGCGCCGGAGGTACTTCTGCTCGAAGGAAAACAAAAAGGATTACACGATGACTTACACTACACATCCTAAAACTGACATTGCACTTCCTAAAGCTTATACTGCACATCCTAAAAATTACACTGCACATCTATACATCCTCAATTTGACACTCACATCCTAAAACTTACATTGTACTTCAAAAAACATACATTGCACATCTATGTATATCTTTAAATTGACACCGCACATCCCAAAACTTACACTGCACATCCTAAAACTTACACTGCACATCCTAAAACTTACATTGCACATCCCAAAACTTACACTACACATCCTAAAACTGACATTGCACTTCCTAAAGCTTATACTGCACATCCTAAAAATTATACTGCACATCTATACATCCTAAATTTGACACTTACATCCTAAAACTTACACTACACATCCTAAAACTTACATTGCACATCCTAAAACTTACATTGCACATCCCAAAACTTACACTGCACATCCTAAAAATTACACTGCACATCTATACATTCTAAATTTGGCACTCACATCCTAAAACTTATATTGTACTTCCAAAAACATACATTGCACATCTATATATCTTTAAATTGACACTGCACACACCAAAACTTACACTGCACATCCTAAAACTTACACTGCACATCCCAAAACTTACACTGCACATCCCAAAACTTACATTGCACATCCCAAAACTTACATTGCACATCTATATATCTTTAAATTGACACTGCACACACCAAAATTTACACTGCCCATCCCAAAACTTACACTGCACATCCCAAAACTTACATTGCACATCCCAGAACTTACACTGCACATCCCAAAACTTACATTGCACATCCCAAAACTTACACTGCCCATCCCAAAACTTACATTGCACATCCCAGAACTTACACTGCACATCCCAAAACTTACACTGCACATCCTAAAACTTACACCGCACATCCCAAAACTTACACTGCACATCCTAAAACTTACACTGCACATCCTAAAACTTACACTACGCATGTATACATCTTAAAATTGACACTGCACATTCTAAACTATGGAAACTAAAGTGAGCTAAGATGGAGGACCAGACCTCTGCTAAAAGCCAGCTGTGGTTGTCATTAGACGGCAGAGGCAAAGCCGAGGCCAGAGGGACCATCACCAGCAGAAGCAGTAGAGCTTTCATTATTGTTGACTTGAGTTGGTCCAGCCAGTCTCTGAGGTTCTGAACCCCTGAAGGGTATTTAAACAGTTTGTGTCGACACTTTTTTCAAGGCTCCTAGTGAGTCATGTAAAAGTACCTAGCCACTTCCTTTTTCATCATTTGGGAATGTGCTTGCATCTGTAAATAAACCCCGACAGCGCTTTCAGTCAACTGCTTTAAACAGAACTGACATGTTTGGATTAATCATGCAGGTTGGGTCCATTGAACAGTTTGACATCTAATTTATTTCAAAGGAAAATGATGCCCTTTTCTTACTTTTCTTTAGCTTGATAATTTAAGCAGAACAAGCATTCCGAGCCTTATTTAAGTCAACTTGTGGTGTAATATTGATCTGTTTACCAGATTTTACTGAAGATAAGCTTTATACCAGAAACATCAAGGGTACTTTGGCTTCCTGGTGCTCCTGGTCTCGTGACAGTCTTGTGTTTTGTGAGTCTTATTTTAGCAGAACATCTTCTAAGCCACATGACTAACAAACACACAGTGTAAAGACAGACTTGATAACAATATGAAGCAACAAATTTACAAGTTTGTGCTTCGATATTACAAGTAGATCTGTGGACAGCGTAAATGTGGTGGGATGAGTTGTAGGTTACATCAGATCTGCTTGGAAATGATTAAAAAATGGTCTTTCCTGATGTAGGTGTTTCATATGTCTATATTTACAGTATTATGTCTTTTGAAATGACCAGTTGTACACAAATCACAACAGTCAGCAAAAAGCTCCTTTGATCTGTGTGCAGTTCTGAGACCAACAGGATGTTTAGTCAGTGCAGAAACCAAGCTGAGATAATAATTCTGTTTTACATGACGCATACAAGATGTGAAGACATATGAGCTCAGTCAAACCATAAACGTAATATTTATGAGTTGTTAACCACTTCAATTGGTTTCTTTCAAATGAAGAAGTACTAAAAATGGCAGCAGAGGTGAATAAAACGATACATTCAGGTTTAAATTTATTCAACCTTTATTTAAACAGGTTAATCCCACTGAGCCTCGGGGACCTGTTTACAAGAGAGACCTGATTTTTTTGTTTTTAGCAATGAGTGATGGCAACAGTGGAAAACAAAGACAACAGTAGACAATCATAAAAGACGTGTACAAAAGTAAACGTATTTTTAAACAAGTTAAAATAAAATGGCAACCAAAAGGACAATCAAAAGGAAAAGTAGCGAAAAAACAGCTGGATTTTAAAGAGGTGTATAATGTGTAAATGTAGCCCTGAGTCACCCCGAACTCTCAGGAAGTAAACTTTATTAACATTAAACATCAATGAGAACAGATCATAACCACACGTGCATGCTCACCATTCATATAGCACAACAAAACAACAACAAATGCAACCAAACTACAAAGTATCATCTTAAACAAATGAAACAACGTGAACAGAAACACGTCGATGAAGGCCTGGAACATTCTGTTTAACTTTGTGTTTGAATTGAACAGTGAATGTAAATCTTAATCTTTTAGTAAAATATATTTAAATAGGAGTTACACTGTGAAGAAGAACAGAGGGAGGTTTTAGTTTTTGCTTGTTCGAGGCAGCGCAGAGTGATGGATCCTGGAAGAGTGGAGGGAGCCATTTTTTCCACCGCCAGGAGCGGTGCAGGAGCCGGGGGGGGGGGGGGGACCCCAAACATTTGAGGAAATTACATTTTTAAGCAGTATAAAAACAAGAAAACATAGTTTCCACAAATGATAGAGGTGGCCATTTTACATACATTTATGGCAGCAGCCATCTTGGATTTTGACGTGACAACCCAGATTTTTAAAAGTTCCTTGCAGCCACACACCAACATGAAAGTCATTACCTCACTCATTATGCAAGTTGTCATGCTCACAGTATGAATGAATGGATGGAGGGTATTTCCAGTTCCCCTCTTGGCTCTGATGTGGGACAACAAAAAAAGACAAATTTATCCAAAATGTACTGAAAATGTCAGTAAATCAACAAGTTTAAAAAGTAGACACAGTCTGCAGAGCAAAAAGTGGATCAACAACAATTTGAAGAAGCAGCTGTTGATGTTTCACCTGAACATTCAAATGAACAAAATCTTTGTTATTGGTCTTTAAAAAAAAAAAAAATTCCTGACCATTCATTATTACAAATATTAGTTTTGCTAAATTATTTGGAGTTAAAAACTTCCACAAAAAATGTGTTTCTTTTGCTAGTTTTCTAAATTACAACTGGAAAAGCCATACATCATGAATTCCTTTATCTTTTGTTTTTAAAACAAACCAGAACCATGTTAATATTTAATGTTTACATTAGAAAGAAAAGACTTTAAATGATTTTAAACAATGATTTTCAGATGGACTTTTTTTTTCGTAATAATAATTCGTAATAATAATTTAAATAATAAATAATTCGTGTGTCGAGGACGCTGCAACATCCTGCAGAGACAAATATTTTTGGAACATCATCGCACGGTATCCTGGAGATGCAAGACACGTTGTCTCTGATTCATCCAGGAGGAAGTTGGACATCAGGGGGTTTTGGTTATTTTAAAATGCTTCCCACAAACACACACACTCAACCCTGTCTAACCATCAAAGGACTCAGTACATCTGGACACACCATTTCTGTTGTACCTGCAAAAAAATAATAATAATAAAAGTACCCATGATGCATTGTGTGAACTGCAGAATACAGTGTATACCCCTCAGGCTGATGGGTACATAGATGGGCATATTCTAACCTGTAGAGATTAAATCTGGTCTAGACCATTTTACACCCCGGGCACAGTTTGGTCTAAAACAGTTTATCCCCTGGGGTATACTTTGGCCTGGATTTAATCTGGGCAGGGGTTAATTTGGCCTGTTTCACTGGCACCGACTTTTCCTCCTATGAACAATCTCTGGTCACAAATTTAGGAGCTTTCTTAAAGCTTAATAATCAGCCAGATTAAAGTCAAATCCTGATTTTTGTTAGTTTAACTGAGGCATTTATGAAAATGAAAGCCTGTGTGGTCTAATCTGCAGACAGGGTTCATGCTTCTGTACAAGCCTGTCTGGATCACTGGAATGTTCTTCTGTTGCTGTGGCTCGGTTCTGAAATATGTTCACATTTCTTCAGGCTTGCCTTTCCTTCACTGTGTTCCAGTTACTTTTTTTAAAATCCATTTAAAAATGATTTTTATTTTTTTATAATCAAACTGCTGCACCTTCACGTCCCTTCCCACTGCCTTGGACTGGACCAGAACCTTGTACCTGTTCTTTAGATCAGATTCAGACTCAGAGGTGAAAGAGATTTTGTTGTGGCTCTTCCATTATCCGTCAGACAACTTATTCCCTTACGAGTTTTGAAAACACGTTTTATAAACATATGGTGTTTGTTTCATGTTGGCTGCCCTTCCTGTTATAACCCGGGTTCAAACCTGCAACCTGAGGGCCACTGGACCATGCTATCAACCAATCTACCACAGCGCCAGAGGCAGGAAGGGCACAAATCTTGTACATCTGTGTTCCTTTAATGTACTGGTTAACATGATGTTGAATATATTTAACCCCAAGTTAGCAGACTGATGAAGACAAACTCTGGAGTGAAAAGATGTGATTTTATTTACAAAAGTTCAGGGAACATTCTGGGCTGTAAGGGAAAAGGGACAAGGTGAGTACTGTATGTGTATCTTTCTGAATGCTTGAAGAATGGAAATTGTTTATACCGGTAGGTAATCTTTTTACTTCTGGTTGTTTTACAGGTCGTGTTGAAGAGGAGGGAGAAACGAAGTCCCATTTTGCCAAAATGGAAATCAAGCGTGCTCCAGAAGGGGTGAGTATTGTTGGAAAGAGTAACAGGTTGTAGGTGCTCACTAGTTTTGATCCAAGTTCAGTTCAAGGATCTTTATTATCCCCAAGGAGTAATTTGTATCAGTCAGTAGACACACACAAAGCATCCATATCAGACAAGACATTGGGACACTGAAATGACAAATCATCACTGTTCGTTGAGAAGCCTGATCACTACATGGATGAATGAGTCTTTCAGTCTGTTCATGCCACATCTGGGCTGCAGATACTTGTGTCCAGCTGGAAGCAACCTGAACTCACCATGGAGTGGGTGATGATCAGGATCTGCCAGAATCAGCCTGGCCTTGTTCCCTGACCTCACCTTTTGTAGGTCGGTGAGGTTCTGTAGAGCTATTCCAGACATTTTGCTACTGATCCTGACAATCCTCGAGAGTTTGTTCCTGTTTTTGCATGTCAAAAGTCCAAACCAAAAGATGAAGGTGAACGTTAACAGAGATTCAATAAAACGTGAACAAAACGTTCTCATAAAAGTCGAATCAACATTAAAACCACAGAGCTTCCTATAAAAATACATTCTCTGATGGGCCTTCTTACAAAGTGAGTTTACATGTGCACCAACAGGTCAGTCTGTCATCGAGAACTGATCCCAGATATACATATTGATGCACCACCTGAACAGCTTCACCGTTAATGACGCAGGAGCTGCAACTGAAGAGTCTTTTCTAAAATCAATGACCATCTCCTTTGTCTTAGAAACATTTAACTTTAAAAAGGAAGCATGCACACCATTCAGTGAAGTCCTTGACCACAGGACCAGTGTCTAGGTCATCACTATTCAGAAGGGACAGGATGACAGAGTCATCAGCAAACAGTAAAAGGTGACGCTCTGGCTGCAACAATCTTTAGCGTATAAAACGAATTAAAGGGGTGAAAGAACGCTGCCCTGAGAAGAACCGCTAGAGGACCAAAGGACATCAGAGAGAACCCAGTTGACCCTCACTGAGACTGAATAGTTAAAAAGTCCACAAGCCAACATATAAGGCCAAAGTCCAGACCATAAAAGCATAGTAGTTTCTCTGTTAAAATGTGTGGCTGAATACAAATAAAAGCAGATGAAAAGTCAAAAAGCAATGTTACAAATGTTCTTGCTCCTTCAAGGTGTCCTAAAATCATATTTAAAAGAGTTCCTGTTGCATCCTCCACTCCTCTACGTGAATGATAAGCAAACTGAAGTGGGTCCAAAAATGATCAACTTTTGGCAAGAGGATCTCCTGAATCAGTTTTTTGAATGACTTCATTACTAATGAAGTCAGAGCAACAGGCCTGAAGTTGTTCAGGGATTGAGCAGACTTAGTTTTGGGAATAGCAACAATAACAGGGTATTTCCAGAGCTGTGGAGCCCTATAGGTTTGGAGAGACATGTTATAAAGAAAACAAAACAAAAAGTCTGCTAGCTGTAGGGTACAGTTCTTAAGAATACGACCCCCTATCAATGGCGTCAGGACCTGGACTTTTCCATTCAGGTAAAACCCAGGCTGATGTTTGGTGATTGCAGGAATATGATGATGACAGGGCGAGGTCACAAGGAGTGAGGAGGTCTCAGAAGACACGGAGGAACAAGACAGAAGGTATAATGTTCCAGCATCAGATAAATGACTGCCAGGAGTTTAAATACACAGCAGAGCAGTCTTCAGAATCAGGTGCAGGTGTGGAAGTGTGGATGATTGAAATGATTAGCGACTGTGGAGAGAGGGATTATGGCTGGAAGCCTAGGAATCCCACACTGGTCTGTGGTTGTCATATATGCTCTGTTTTTATTGTCCAGCACTCGGGTCAGTCTTGTTTTAACAATGTTTTATAAATGAAGCGAAAAGAAACTGTAAAAACCTGAACAAACACAACAAACGTTGAGTTTAAAACCACGTACTGGTGCCGCTGTTATGGTGTAGGGGTTAAGAGCGCGGCACATGTTTTGAGGCTAGTCCTCTCTGCGGGTGTCTCGGGTACGAGTCCTGGTCCCGACGACCTTTCCGCAATGTCTCCCCCTCGCTCTCACTCCTTTTCGCCCCACCCTCTGCTACAAAAAAGGCCATTAGAGCCCAGAAATTCGATAAAAAAAAATGGCTCAAATATTGTGATATTTCAGAGCATTATTCAGTCTCCAAGTATATATACAGGTAGTCCTCGGTTTACAGCCGACTCGGTTACCAGCCGTTTCGCGTTTACAGCTTCCGCCCCAGTGA
>JARVGS010001454.1:16147643-16158933 GCA_031762315.1 Hypsolebias antenori
AGATAAGTTGACTGAACATTGTTGGATTTTATACCTGGATTATTGAACATGAACTTTGGTGACACTAGGATGATTTAAACTGATCAAGTAGTTGCATTACCACATGATTACTGAGCAGAAATATGTTCATTTTGGAGCCATATTAGAAAAAGGCCGCCATCTTTGATTTTCAGATGGCCATTTAAATTTGACAAAGTGCCTCAAAAATCATCATCCAAGTTTGGTGTTTGTATCAAAATTTGCATGATTTTTCTATTATCCACTCAACCAATCCTAACAGCAGATTTTTGGTGATGTGATGATTATTTGACCTGATATTATTTAAGACATTTATCATGTCCACAGTCTACATGAAGTATTAAAACAACACAAGTATTAATCCCTGCAGTGTCTCCATATTATGGAGGGTCAAGCCAAGTTTCAATGTCTTCATTAGATTCCCTAGAACTCGATTCCTTACGTGCCGTATGGTGACGTTTTATCAGGTAAATCAAGCGCCACAGCCATGAAGGTTTTCTTCATCCTGTAATTTGGGACAAAGCCCACGTCGGCTGTTTGGTGCCAGCGGATCTCTGGAAAGCTGTCATCTGTTGAGTTTTCTTTGTAGGTGGCCAACTGGAAGGAGACATGAGGAAGTGCTGTTAATCTTGATGACTTCAATATAATATCATGTTGTGTTTTAGATAAAGAAATGAAAAGTTTTAGATTCCAGAGCTGAGCGTACTTGAACAAATCCAAATGGGAAGTCAGGAGCGGTCTGCCACCCTGAGCCTTGATGAAACGCCAGCCTCCAGTCATCGATCATGGCGGGGAAAGAACAGTTGTACTCATCCTTGTGATACTCTGCGTTTGCCTCACCTGAGAGAGACATAAACAGATGGGCTTAAAGTTTTTGAGTTTCCAGAACTCTCACTGCCGGTCAGCTTCATGGTACCTTGATACCAAATGGCTCCGTAGATTGTCATGTTGAGGAGGGGGTGGATCATTGCGTTCCACAGAACAGAGTTTTGTGTTTGGGCACTGAGAGAAACAGGAAGCAGATGTTATTACCCAGATATGTTCTAAATGTCAGACTCTGGTGTCCTTACCTGTCTTCAGCGCCCTCCAGTCCACAAAGCTTCAGGGCTCTTACAGATGACCAGGCCTCCACAGGCGTGCCCCCCCAACAGGATTCTACCAGTCCTATAGGGTACTTCAACCTGTCATACATGTAGCGCCCAAAGAGCCAGCACACGGCCGAAAACTGGGACAGAACACCTTGAAGGGCAGCAATTCAATCAGTTTGATGAAAGCAAATGTTAGGAAACCAATACAACTCAGGGACTAGAGATGCTTGCAGGAATGCATATCGCTCGCCGTGTTTCATATCAGAGTTTTATACTAAGATGATGAGAGTTACAGCCAGGTTGGTTAAACCTTAAAAACAACCTTAAAAATTACATTATGCACAATCTAATGCATGGATGTGTTAAGGATGACTCTCAGTTACCACATGAAATTTTAGCTCAGTATCTGTAATGCTGACTGAGTTAGAACCATTTTTGTGTTAGCTAATATCGATTACCTTCAGTGGCCATCTTCAATGAGGTTGAATTGAAAATTTAATCCCCCTTGTGGGGTGCCACAAGGCTCAGTTCTGGGTCCACTTTTGTTTTCCTTTTATATTATTCCACTTGCCGGCATGATTCAGTCCTTTTCTGATATTTCCTATCACATTTATGCTGATGATATTCAACTGTATTTTTCATTTAGACCACACCAGCTGGACAAGTTGGCAATCCTTATCCAATGTTTGTCCCATATTAGTGACTGGCTCACCAGTAACTTCTTGGTTTTAAACACCAGAGACTGTGATTACTGCTCCCAGTCACCGTCAACCAAAATCAATCAGACAATCTCACCTCTTTTTGCCCAGTGGCCAAATCAAAAGTAAAAAATATCTAGGAGTTACATTTGATTCATCATTAGGCCTTGAGTCATATTAGGCTATTTCCTGTTCTTGTTTCTTTCATTAAGAAACATTTCTAAAATATGACCTATGGTCTCCAGAGCTGACCTAGAGAAATGTATTTTAGCTTTTTTTGTCATCGTCTCTGGACTACTGTAATCCCCTTTTTACCTGCCTGGACAAGTCTTCAGTTTCGCGTCTACAAGCAGTACAGAATGCAGCTGCCAGACTTCTCACCAAATCCAGCAAATACTGTCATATCACTCCGGTTCTAAATTCATTACAGTGGCTCCCAGTCGAGTTTAGCATCTGTTTCAAAGTTTTTGTGACGTACAGAGCTTTAAATGGCCAGGCTCCTGTTTATCTTTGTCAGCTTTTAACAAAATACTCTGCTGCTTGTGGTCTTCGTTCCCAGACACAACAAAATATCTTGGATGTTTTATATACACGGCTGAAAACTAAAGGGGACAGGGCCTTTCAGTCAGTGGCCCCCAGGCTGTGGAACAGTTTGCCCCTGCAGCTTCATTTTGCTGATTCTGTGGAGGTTTAAAAAAAAAAAAACTGAAAATACTTTTATTCTCCCTGGCTTTAATGTCATGATTGTATTATACTTCTTGAAGTTCTTATGCTTGTTTTATTCTTTGTATATTATAGCACTGAATTTATTGTACAGCTCTTTGTGATTTTATGCCTGTGATAAGTGCTCTATAAATACTTTACTTACTTACTTACTTAATAAGTTGTAGAGTCCCAGTCAAATATTACTTTCTGAAAGTTTCATAAAAATTTGCCCAGTGGTTCTTGAGATATTTTGCTAACAGACAAAAAGGGTTGACTCTAATTAATTAGTTAACGTCACAGTTTTAAGCAAAACTTAAAAAAAAAAAAACTAGATAAATAATATACAAAGTACAGTTCTAACTTTACCAAGAACTTTTTTGCACGTTAGCAGATTTTAGTTCTATACAGTATTATAATAAAAATCTTCCATGCTAGTGGAACACCATTCTTTTTCTAATATTCCGGATATGTGTTTTTAAAGTACAAAACTCTGAATTAAACCAAGGAGCCAGCTTTCTCTGACCACTTTCTTTGTTAAAGGAGCAATGTTAACAAGTGATGTTTGCACTGAAACTGCAATTTAATAAAATGATATAAATGCTTCTCTCCGTTGCATCACTGCAAGATGAAGGGACATTATATTGAAAGAGATTCTTTAGATTGAGTTAGTTGTTTAGTTCTGATAAATATTTAGGAAGTTTACTCTCAGAGTGTGTAGTCAGTCAGTGTAAACCTAAAGTTAGTAAAAACGGTCCGACAGAGCAGGACTGTGAGGATATTTCAGAACCAGATCATAAGGATGAGGAGGTTTGTGGACATATGGGGTAAAAACAGTTGACTCTGATAAATTAATAAAATCTATGCTTCATATATTGAAATCCTCCACAATTATGACTTTATCTGTAGTCAACAAGTCCAATAAAAACTGAGGCTGAGAGCCTGGTGGACGATAAATACTAACTAATAAAAGGGTTTTATTCTTATTTTCATTTTGGATGAGACAGACTGAGGGTCAAGGACTCAATAATTTGTTTTACTTTAATCAATAATCCTGACTAGAAAACAGCAGCTACTCCTCATCGACCGGTTGTTCTAGGGACATGAACATTCGTGAATTCATTTCGACCAAAAGAATCCTGCTGTTGGAGCCAGATTTCTGTCAGACACAATAAGTCTATATGATGATCAGTTTTTAAATCATTTGGATTATAAAACCTGGACTTACGGGCTGTGGGCTCAGACCAGGGCAGCTTCACCAGGATTAGATCAGTCAGCTCAGTTTTACTCATACCCCAAGCTGCCATGAATGGCCTGACGTGAGGATATTTGGATGAGAGGGCCAGCTCCTCAGATGCGTTGAAAATCTACAAGTGAATAAAGAAACATACCGTAAATAACAAAACAAAAATTAAAAGAAGTGGTTTAGCCAAAAATTCGGACAGGTTTGAAATCGGATTTTTGTTCTTCCTCGCTATGCAAGTCCACTCAGTGACAAATAAATGTCATCAACCAGACAAAAACCCACTGAGACCAAGATTTCTTTTCTCTGCAGGTCAGCACACACATCATGAAAGATTAATCTAAACAATTAATGATATAGGATAAAAACATTGTATTTCTTCTGTCAGAATAGGCCTGTCACGATAAACAATAAATAAATTAATCTCATGACAAATGAAAATTATCGACCTCATTTTCATGTATCAGCTTTATCGTTTCTTCGTGTCTCTCTCTTTCTACTGAAGACACTGAATGACAAAAGGCTCAACTCCAGTGCTCTTCACTGACCCCTCCCTTTCTTGTTAAAATCTATTTTAACTGTCCAAAATCTTTTTTTTTGGATCGTTAAAAGCAGCTAAGCTACAAGCTAAGCTAACAGGTCGACCTTGGGGAAAAAAAACCTCCATCTTGTCAAAGCTCCAAAATTCATAGTTGAAACCAGTGCCTTCGTGTGAAAAAAGTTGTTTTCTCTGCAAAAAGAAGCTGAGAACCTGTTTACTGATTTTTGATTTTTTTTTTTTGATTTTTTTTTTTTTTATTAAAAGATTTGGGTGAAAAATGCTATGCTAAAAAGCTCAAACCATACCGAGTGTCCATCATTTTGAGAACCAAAAAAAAAAAGAAAGAGAGAGAGAGAGACAGACAGGCCATGTCACGTCAAGGGGCCTCCCTCCCATTTTTTCTTAGACACACGCTGCTTGTTACCTCACTATCCATCTTTTGGTTCAGTTTTATACTGCCGTCCGGTCAAAAAAAGGTACTATGCTCAAAACAAATTAATCAACATTTCTTCTTAAATTTTACAAAAAATTATTAATTATTGTCTAATAAAGTTGACATTACTGTAATTAGTAACTATTGTCAAATTTCAAACAATATTTTCGTTGGTCGCAATAATTTCTGAGACAATCATCCAGCAAAATTTGTTATCGTGACAGGCCTAGTCAGAGAGGAGGCGGGTGTTGGTGTGGCTCTCTGTACCTGAGATGTTTGGAAGAACATGTTGCTCTGTCCTCCACACAGCCAGATGTCTCCAAACAGCACATCTGTCAGAGTCTGGCTGCTGTTCTGACCCGCAGCAGTCACATTGTAAGGGCCGCCGGCTTCAACAGGGTCAAGGGTCACGTGCCAGATACCTTTAAAAATAAAGTGACTAAAATTTGGTCCAAAGGACAGAACAGACATCAGATTAATCTAATCTGTGTTCCTCAGAGAGTGACTGATGGACAGCTTTTAGAAACCAGTGCTGACAATGGCGAATGTACAGTAGCTATAAAGAAGATTTATTTATTTGTTTTCTTTTGGCCATTATCATTAATAATTTATTATTACATATTAAAACATACAAGATAAAACTAATTGAATGATCACAGTACAGCACAGAGTGAAACGGTCAAAAGTAAATATAGCCAAAGGCTCAAAGAAATAAAGCCGTATTATATATAAAAATTAGCCAAATATTTCACACTACGCTCATTGGTGTCAGATGTTGCAGTAAAAGCCCTTCAGCCCAGCTGAATCACATGGAACAACTCATGTTTGGCTTTGTTCCACTCACTGTTAGAAATGGGAACAACCAATGGTGAACCAACTGGTTTATTTCATGGTGCACTTGTGTTTTACCGAGGACCGCGTTCCACTTCTGCAGCTTTTCATGTTAGTCGAGGTGTAGGAACATCTGCTTCAAGCTGATCAGATCAAATTTGTTGACCAATAACAGATTAAACTCTTAATCTTAAAGGAAGTCAATTATATTTAGACAATGTGATTTATTCACTTTAACCATCAGAACAGTTGGTGGACAGATGAGTGCGGGTCAGAGGTCATAGGAGGAATCCGTGCTTCAGTGTTTACAGGCAGAGCTTCCAGCCCTTGTTAACACACCTGTGCCTCTTTCAGGTCAAACACACCTGTTATTGCTGAAGAAGCAGCTGAGTGTAGTTACAGTCAAACTATAAAATATGACAATAACCACACTAATTAATGAGTTAATATAAAGTATAACACCTGGCTGCAAAATGTAAGATCAGATTATCCTTGTTAATTGTTGCACTGCACTTTACTTAGACCTGTATAAAGATTTTGACACTGTGAACCATGACATCTTGTGTCATAAGCTCTTAGAAACTGGTTTCTCAGATCACACCATTGGTTGGTTCACTAACTATCTCTCAGATCTGAGGCAATGTGCTCAACATAATTCATATTTTCAATTCAACCTTTATTTACAAAGTATACAGATAAGTCACATGGAGCCTTGAAGACTCATTTACAAGTGAGACCTGTTTGGACAGACAATAAAAAGCAGAGAAAAATGACATATAGGGTTTGGAGACAAAAAAAAAAAAATCCTAACACGCGCTTAATCTTTGGTTGAAGTTCAACAGTGTGATACTGAAAAAAAAAAAAAGATCTTGCACATTAGCACATAATGGTGCTGACAGTCCACGCCATGGTACTTCTTCCAGTTATCTGTTAACAATGGTGCTCCAATCTTAGGTCCCACCCTCTTCACAATCTCCAGAGGTAATGTAGATCAGATCATCCCTTATGCATCCTTACATTTCTATACTGATGATACTGTTGTTTACTGTCGAGCTAAAATAGTTGCTAAGGTTTTTCAGCTTTTACAATCTGCTTTTGACATCATCCAGTAAGATTTGTTCCATCTCAGACTTGTGCTAAATGCTAACAAAACCAAAGGGATGTTGTTTTCAAACAGGAAGTCTGTCCCAGCAATCCTTCCCTCGATTTTATCTTTGAATGATGTTGCTATTGAGTTTGTTGATTCTTACAAATACTTGGGTATCTTGGTTGATTTGCATCTGTCCTTTAATCCCCACCAAACTTGTTTGTCTCATTTGTCTCTATGTGTCCCTGTGATGGACTTGCGACCCATCCAGGATGTACCCCACCCCTTGCACAGTGATTGCTGGACATGGGCACCGGTGACCACCCCGTGACCCAAAATGGAAGAAGTGGGTAAAAGATAACGGATGAATGGATGGATGGATGAATGAATGACGTAAACAGCTGTATTTACCTGCTGTCACGGTGGCAGGCATGGTTTTGTGTGTTACCAGTCCTGACAGGTAGACGGTGACCTCTGACCCCTCAGGGCCATACCCCCACAGTCTGGCTCTCTGTGGAGCTTTCTGCAGGACCATGTGGTCTCCATAATACGAAGCAAAGCGCAGGACCCCAGCACCTGTCCACACAGAAATGAACAGGAATTAAAAACATGTGAGTTAAGTTCAACATAAACATCATAAATGATTGGATGCTGTGTAAGATAAACTTTTTATTTCTATGTTCTATTGCTAAAGCAGCTGAATAATATCCTGAAACAGAACTGTACTCACCAGAGCTGTGAAAAAGAGCTAAAAGTAAAATAAAAACACAAACTACTGCCATGACAAGTAAACAAACACAACAAACAAACAAAAAGCTCAGAAGCCCTGTAAACAACAACCGGCGGAACTCCACCCAAGACAGAAACAAACTTGGCTTCAAATGGTGCGTTCATGTGTTTTAACAGCTATGACGTCATTCAAGGGCTCCAGCAAGTGAGTACCTTCAAAATAAAAGCACGCATAATCAGTTTAAAATGTTCAAATTTTCTTTTTCCTTTTCCAATTTTCAGATTGACACAGCAGCAGGAATATTTACAAACTAATTATGTCTCCGAATACCCCAGTATAACTAAATTAAAACAGCCTTGACTGAAAAAAAAAAAAAAAAAAAAAAAAACAGAAGCAAATGAACAAAAACACAAAAATCATGAAACAGATAGATGTATGCTTTAACATTTTATAACCCTTTCCAGTGATGTGGGTTTGTACACCATTGGAAAAAAATTAAAACAAGGTGTTTGGGAACATCCATTACCCACTTTATCCTTGGGTTGAAAAAATGTCAGAGTTGCAGTCATGTTGGCAAACTTCAAATCATCAGTCTCATGCAATATGGCAAGGTGACATGCTTAGAGTGTATACTGTGTATGACTCAGCTTCTAGCATTTTGCTACTTTTGCTACTAAGCTAGCCTTATGTGCATTTTTTAATAGCGTTTTGCTGCAGTGAGTCTCATGTAGGGCTGGGCAATAATCAATATCTCAATTCTCACATGTGATCTCATGATGTGTATTATCTGCCCTTCGTGCTGCATGAATTAAAATCCCAACTATATATTTTACAATAATTTTAGATGTTAAAACAGTCAAGTGTAAAAATAAAACATTTCATTACTGGGTCAGGTATTAACCCAACACCATCAGAACACGCTATTGAGAGGATAGGACAGATCCACTTCACCGTTAAAGCTCTCTCACACAAAAGTGATCAGACCAGACAGAAGCTGTCTACTCTTCTACCCAAAACTCTGACAGTCAACAACTGGAGGAGGCCACCTTCACCTGGATTAAAAACCTGTCCAACAGGACACTAACACAGCCAGAGTCGGACGTGCTGGCTAAAGGCCTGAAATTTGTCATTGTTCCACAGAAAGTACCCATTTTGGAATGTGTCACTGCCACTGAATCTGCCATCAGCAACAACAACCTGACTGAAACTGAGGCAGAACAACTCAAGATGAAGATAACATCATCTCTCTCCAGTGAAGTTACCTCCTTCAAATCTCACACCATACGAAAGAAAAACCATTTAGCCAGAACCAAAGCATTTCACCATCTGACAAAGGAAGATGTACAGTGTTCCTCAACACTTCTGATTAGCAGGACAAAATATCCACACTACTGAGTGACACCACTACACATGAGTCCTTTAAGAGGAACCCACTCAGCACCTACAAAAAGACCACAGACTACTTCCAACAACGTGAAAAAGACGAGGTAATCAATTGCTCTTTTAATCACAAATTAAATTATATCCAGGGGAAACCATTCCATGCTTAGATGGACTTCCCAAAATCTACAAAATAGGAACACCACTCAAACACATCAGCAGCAGCATAAACTCAAGACTTCATCCATCCATCCATGTTCTTCAGCTTATGTTGGGTCGGGTTGCGGAGGTAGTAGCCTAAGTAGGGAGGCCCAGACTTCCCTCTCCCCAGCCACTTGGGCCAGCTCCTCCGGGGGAATACCAAAGCGTTCCCAGGCCAGCCGAGAAACATATTCCCTCCAGCGTGTCCTGGGTCTTCCTCTGGGTCTCCTCCCGGAGAGCTTGGTTGTGAACTCAAGACTTATAATACTGCAAAACATCTTGCTGGCATTTTAGCTCCTCTTGTGGAAAACATACCACATCACATGGAGAACTCCATGGACTTGGCAAACAAAGTTAAACATTTGGAAATAGTTACAGGAGAAACTTTTGTATCTTTTCACATCACCACTTTTCTCCTGTATAGCCACATCAGAGGCAGTAGAAACTGTCAGGAAACATCTTCAATGAGATAATGACCTTAGCAACAGGATCAATTTCACCCTGGACCAGATCTGTACCCTACTGGACCTTTGTCTTTCCACAACTTATTTCAAGTTCATTGACAGCTTTCACAAACAGAAGCATAGTTTTGCCATGGGATCCGCAGTGTCACCAATTGTGGCGAACATGGTAACAGATGGAAGTCTCAACATGAGGTTTACCGGAAACCTACTCACACCGATCAGTATCTTCTGTTTAACCCTCACCATCCACTGGAACACAAACTGTCGGTCATCAGAACAGACAGTTCTGTACACCACCTGGCTGAACATGTCCCCACAAAATACAGAAGGGAAGGAAAAGAAGCAGAAACACATCAAAGAAGCTTTCCAAACCTGTGGATATCCAAACTGGGGTTTTGTTAATTCAACAAAGAAATCCCCCAAAAAACATGCTGCGGAACAGAACAGAAAGAAGAGCATACACCAAGAATCCCATATATTGCTACTGTATCTGAAAAACTCAAGGATTTTCTCCAAACACAACATCCCTATACATTTTAAACTCAACAAGTCACTCAGAGAGAGGCTGGTCCAAACTGATGACCGAACTCACAAACAGAGTGGTGTGGTGTCTGGTGAAACTAAACAACCTCTCTACAGATGCATGGCTCAACACTAGAGAGACTCAGCAGTCCACTTATATCTCAACGATAAGGGACACGCTGCTGAGGACGAAAATGTTCAGATTTTGGACAGAAAAGACAGACGGTTCGAGAGGGGGTAAAGGAAGCCATTTAAGTCAAACGAGAAAATGCTGATGTAATAAAAGTCTATAAAAATCAGCTGTTGTAAAAGACTATGGAGATTTTTTGCGGCTCATTTCTTTGTTAATGTTTTCATGCATATGTATTTATATATGTGTATGTATGTAACCTGTCCAAAATGAGTCTTTGAAATGCTGGTTAAAAATCTTCACCCACAATGAGCGTGGTTATTTTGAACAACATTAGCGAATCCAAAAAAGGTTAAAAACAAAACAACTGGACTTCATTTGTAACTGAAGATGTTTCACTTCTGATCTGAGGAAATTTCTCAATTCAAAGAAACTAGGAATGTGAGATTCAAGTTATAAATCTGTGGTGTTCTGTAAACTTGCTTAATGCAGATTGCAGATTGACCTGTCACAATAGAGAATCGTTAGGGTCTTTGTTAGTTCCTCCCGCAGAGGGGCCACTCTGTTGGAATGCCTAATGAGTGCGAAAATGTCTGGGTATCAGTCCTAAAGGCTTCATTATAGGTTTTTGAAAATCCAATATCTGAGTCCTCCTCCTCTGTTTAAAGATGGTTTATCTGTTTTTACATAAACATGGATGACAGAATCTTCTCCAACATTAGTGAACAAGATAATTTCTCCAATAGAAATGACATGGTGACATGAATGTAGACAGGGAAGCCTATGCTGGACTAAAGAGGCAGAGGTAAAGTTAGAACCAGTGTGGAAAACCACGGTGAGGTAAGTTCTCCCAACAGACAGCAACAATGAAAATGGATTTTGATCCTGATAAAAGTGTCTTTTTGCTCATGTGTAGGAATTGTTCATGATGGTTGACCTGTGAACAAAGACGATCATTTAATCTGGCTCAGTATCTTACACTAACTGTGGTACAGAAGCAGATCTGAAGCCATGCAGTTTTAACACAGGGGGAGTGTTAACTGAACTCACTGTTGGTCCTCTGAAACGTCAACTAACAGCCTGATGATCTGCAGAAAGAAGCTTCAATGGTTTATTCAATCATCCATCCATCCATCCATCCATCATCTATTCATCCATCCATCCATCCCTCATCCATCCATCCATCCATCCATCTATCATCCATCCATCCATCCATCCATCA
>JARVGS010001454.1:16593842-16606902 GCA_031762315.1 Hypsolebias antenori
CAACATCTCAAAAAGTTTGGGCCATGGCCATATATACATCTGAAACATCGGGTTTTTTTTGTCCACAGGGTCTCCGTCCCCACATGTGGAGGAACAGCAGAACGGCTTCAACACACAGAAAAACCTCCTCCAAGGTTAGGACTGAACGCTGCTCTATTACTTGGACGGAGCAGCCATTTTCATAGACTTTTTCAACTAAAAAGTGACACGAGACTCAGTTCTGTTTGCTGGAAGATCGTGAGTCGAAGCATATTTCAAACTTTCCTTGTGCTGGCATGAAAAAAAAAAAAAAAAAAACAGTACAGTATTATCACCGTCAGCACACAAATGGATCCACTTTGTTTTGCGAGTATTTATTACAATCTGTGTATTTGTATGGTCTTGGCAGTAGTTTGATCCGTTTTACTCCTCGGCTCAGCTGAGATATGTTCCGAGAGGAAGTCGTTCTGACTTCATCAATCATTTCTTTTAAGAATATGTTAAAGACTTGGAATAAAATGAGCAGAAGAGGAATCATTCAGGTAGTTTTTGGGTCTTCTGAAGATTCACGAAACGGATATTCAGATTTGGATATGAAGCGCCTCTGCTGAAACGAGTGGCTTTAATGGAACGAGCAGGAGAGTTCACTGTAGAGCTGTTCATCTGCAACAAATGTCCTTTGTAAGCTTTTTGTATTTTTTTTATATCTTGCATGCATCTCTGGAATAAGATATTTTAAAAATAATAAAAATGGTATCTTGTTTGTGTGTTGATTATAGCTGTGAGAAAAGCTGGACAACTAACGGGTCAAATATTTATATAAAAAAACTTAATTTACCTAATATTGGCAGCATTTTTTATATTTTTAACATTTTACTTCTTATCACAGATACGCTGTAGCACCCGTAGCAACAAAACAAGTCCCATCATTCATGCCGTCTTGGCGTACAGCAGCTTTATTTAGAAAGGTTTACATTCTCATAGAGGAGTTGAAAAGCTGCTCTCATATTGCACTCCAACAGATTTCTTCTGCTCCATGAAGAAGGAATCAAATTAAAATGGAATTAATTCATTTAAATAGTCCCAGAACTTTAATGGAGCACATAGTACTGACATTCTGACAAAACTAAAAAAAAAAAAAAATCATTCTTTATTGGTAAACTGAAGCAGCAAAGTCTGGATTTTTTATAAAAGAAAGCAGTAAATTGTTTGAAAAGCTTTCTGAAGGAAATAAATAGTTCTAAAAGCATTAACATAAAGTGAGACTGAACTTCATATTTCTGAATTTATTTTATCTGTTCGTAGAGGCCAGATTATGACATCATGTTTGTTAAACAGGAGGACCCCAGAGAAGCACTATGGCTCCAAGTTCTCCTCTGGAACAGGTCACTTCCTGTTTCATAAAGAACTCAGAATGCATCACAGGTCCGTTCTGGGTGTAACCCGGTGGTTCAGTCAAGGTCCAGCTCAAACGTCTTTAGCTGATTTTCAGGTGCGTTTTAATTTGGCCCAACGGCTGGAACGAATAATCTGAAGGGACGTTCTGGTTCTGTTGAGGTGCGATGTCTGCCCTGCACTTGGAGAATCGAGTGCTTTTGTTTGATGCACAGAGGGGCAGGACACGAGCACGGGCAGGCAGCGGTTCTGGAACACGTACGGTCGGCTTCTCAGAGCCGCTGAATGAAGGTGGAGCGGGTTTAGGCCTTCATCAGGGCGCCGACCACGGCACGGGCATTCAAGCTGCGCAGGTCGTTGTAGGTCTGACCCGTGCCCACAAACACAATAGGCTGGCCCGTGATGTAGGTCATGGAGATGGCTGCGCCCACCTGTGGGGGGGACATGACGCATGAAGAGCTATCAGTTTCCCAACTGCAGCATATTTATGAACAAGTCACTGCTCAGAACAGCCTGCGGTTAAAATTGGTTTAAAATATTTATGGACCTTATCGTCGATGGTGTCGAACTTGGTGAGGACGATCCCGTCTATGAGGCGGGGCTTCTCCGACATGGAGTGGTCGGCCAGAGCCTGATTAAACTTCACCTGGGGACACGAGGACCAAACACACAGTCATTCAGGTGAAACGTGACCTGTGGGGTTTTAATGCATCAGGCTAACTTTGCAGCTTCATGAGGGTCAGAGGCGGGACGACATGTGGAAACAACCTCTCTCACTGAAGAGCAGAACATTGGAGCGACGCTGCCCTCTGCTGGACAGTTAACATCTACAGTCCTTAAAACATTAAACCAAGGGAGTCCAATATGTTGACCATGATCTATACTGGTCATTGCAAAGCATTATGGGTAGATCGCATGGCATTAAAAAATAGACGTCAGCCTATCATCCATCCATCTATGAAATGTGTCACTTGACTGACGTACAGGGCAGCCAGTCTGTAGCCTCGTTCACACAATGTGAAACTCACTCTGCTGCAGCTCATTCATCATTTATCATTCATTTCTATAGCGCTTTACACAACCACAGTGACGTTGACCAAAGTGCTTAACAACAACAGTAATTAACATGACAAGTTAAAAGCAAGAAAAAGAAAAAAAAATAACTAAAATAACAAGAGACCCAGAAATGGCTTGTTGGAATAAAAAAAGTCTTAAGCTTTGATTTAAAATGGCCAAGTTCAGTAATCTGACATTCATTTCTCGGACCACAGCCCTCATTCTCTCTGAGGGTTCTGAATCCAGGTCTCAGAGTGGAGATAATTCGGAGGAACACCCCACGGAGGTGTGAAATGCTCCCCGTGTGTGAAGTTGCACATGCACACTGCAGGCGGCTGCTGTCCAAAGTTCTCTACACTGACAACAGTTATAATAAATGTCAGGGAGCAAAGTGTTTTTGTGATGCTCACGCTTTTTCAGCATGAAGGAGTGTTCATCAGTCATGCACAAAGAATGCAGCTGAGCACCAGCATCAGGGTTGCCAGATAAGTTTAAAAATATTTTATTTACCCCCTTCCTTTTCTGTGCACATGTTCAACAAACACTGATTTTATCCGTTTAACTTGTTGTTTTATTGTGGTTTAAACTGAGTTTTTAGTTCACTGTGTGCTTGGCTTTGTAGCTCTGTTTTTATGCTCTCTTTTATCTCATTTTTAACTGATGTTCAGCACTTTGTTTCAGCTGTGGCTGTGTTAAAGCGCTTTATAAGTAAAGTTGATGATGATGATGAAACACAGCACATCTCACCTTAGAATACTCAGCACATATGACACTTTAGGTCAAAATACTATTATTTTAAAGCTACAGTACTATAGTTCAGAATTTCTTACCTGGCAACCCAACTGACATGGAAACTACAGCGTTTTCATGTAAACCCGCTCATTTTTTGTTCATTGCCCCCAATGAACAATGAAAGAACACCAACGTTTCCAGAGGTTGTTCTCGTGTAATTGGGGCTTTAAAGTAGATCACTTTGACTTGGTCATTTTAAAAGTAGCTCGCATGATGAAAAAGTGTGGCCACCCCTGCATTAAACAGTGCAACGCTAGCTACGGAGATGCATTAGTATCAAAAGTAGTCACACAAGCCTACGTTGGTGTGCGTTCAGTACAAGTACCACAAGTTTTACAAATTAACCGTTTTTTCTAGTAGGAATATTCTGCACATACAAATGGCCAAATACATGTGCACAAATCACCTGCTGTGCACAGACCAGCTTGCCTGTGCACAAGACTTTGGAGACTCTTACTGCTAAAGACTCGCAAAGGCAACGCTGCGTTCACAGCTGGTGAAAAGCTGGGACATCTGAGCCCTACCAGATTTACTGTTATTATAAGAAGACTTTTCAAACTTGGCCCAGTAGCTCAGTTCATGCACAGCATGTGATTTGTGCACAATGTATTTGACTGTATGTGCAGAGTATGCTAGTTGTGCAGTTTGAAAGGTGTTCAATTGAAAAGCTGTTTCTGCAGGTGTGGAACGTTTGAGATTAACTTATCTACACACACACGCCAGCAGCTTATTTTGATCTTCAGCTGGATTTAGTTCTGTGTCGACTCTGACTCGTTTCATTTTGCTTTTGTACTCCGTTAGTTTTACTTTGTAACCTTCAGGACTAGGCCTCCCTTGGAGAAAAAAAAAAAAAGGTTCACTTTAGGGACTTCCTGGTTAAATAAAGTTAATAAACCAGTTTTTCAGGACAACAGTAACTGTTTGACCACAATAGAGTTTAAATCCTAATGTGTTGAACTGCCTAAACAAAACACATTTTATTGCTTTTGTTGTTGTTGTTGTAAAACCTTTTGTTTAATTGCCTAAACTCATTTATTAAAGCTTGTTCCACCTCACACTTAACATTTTCAAGACATTTTCTTGACTTGTTCTAAGCCAGCTGCATTAAATCATTGAGTCTGAACACCCCCACCCCCCCATGCACGCACACACACAGAAGACATCCAACTTTATGGGGTGTCTTACCAGTTGATCAACGGCCTCGTTGCCCACCAAAGCTTCCCCAACAAACAGAACTAAATCTGGCACATTGACAGCGATCAGCTTGGCCAGAGCGGTCATCAGGGGGGCGTTGTCCTGCATCCGCCCAGCCGTGTCCACCAGCACCACGTCAAAAGCCTGGTTCCGAGCTGAGGGACAGCAGATAAGGAGAACATGTGAGGACCTCCAACAATCACGGAGGTCCAGTCCTCTCAGAACATATGAAGGAGCCTCTGAGGGGGGAAACGTTTTACCGTAGGAAATGGCTTCCATAGCGATCCCGGCTGCATCCTTCCCGTAGCCCTTCTCGTAGAGCTGGACCATGGTGCACCCGCCGTGCTGCTCTGGGGGGTGCAGGGAGTTGAGGCGGCGCTGGTGAGTGCGAAGCTGCTCCACAGCTCCGGCACGAAACGTGTCGCAGGCTGCGATGAGCACGCTGAACCCGTTCTCTATGAGCCAGTAGGAGATCTGGAGGCAGACGGGGAGCGGGTCAGAACAACGTTACCGCATCAGAAACAAGACGCAGTTTCAAATCTGTTTGGACTTTTTCACACCGTTATAGTTTAGGACAGATGCATCGTCCTTTCATGGACACTCGAGGTGTGACAAAGACTTTTTAAACATTTATTAATTTTCTTCCATTAATCCATCAGACTGTGGAGACAAAAGGTCAAGGCGGGAAGTCTTGACCTCACTCTCCCTGTGGTGGGCTCTGCAGCTCCTCCCTCAGGGGTCTGCACCCTGCAGCTCTTTTTTTAAAAATTATTTTATTGGTTGTTGGAACAACATTTAAAAGGGCTAGTTTTAGCAGTTTTCTTTTAATTCATTTTGAAAATATGTGAATACTAGAAACATTACAAGGAGTAAAACATACTTTGACTTTACACTTTATTTCTTCAAAGTAAGATAATTTTTCTACAATTAAAAAAGTTTGTTTTAGTTTTTAGAAACTGGGCAAAAACTATTGTATTTTTTTCCTTCTTTACAAGAATCTCGTCTTTTATTTTGTCTTAAGAGTGTAAAAATATCAACAAATGTTAAAAATCATTAGATATTTTTAGTTTTATAAAATCACCCCTACTGGCTAGAAAAGCACCTTCCAACAAATTTAAAGTGGTCTGTGGGCCACCAGTTGAGAATCCCAGTTGTAGCAGGTACTGTGGCTCCGGACACGTTTAATTTAGTGAACAAATGGGCAGACATGGCTCTTTTGATCGTAAAGGTTGCAGACCCCTGTGAGGATCCCAAGTCAGAGAGGACTTGCAATCCATCAAACAAGTTCTGGGTCAGTACTGACTATACCAACAGGAAGTGTATAGATTTAAAACTACAAGAACTAGAGACATTGCAGTAACTGTCTGGTGTTCAGAGCAACAGCCTCTCTCTCAGTGAACACTTCCATTACGCAGCCTCACACAGAATTAGGTCAAACGATCACAAAACAACAAACTGACCTTTGCCAGGTTCGTAGACTTTCCAACTCCATTGACGCCACAGAACGTGATGACGAAAGGCCTCCGCTGGCTCTGCGCCTCCATGACATCTCTCAGGATGTCCACCCTGCGTTTGGGCTGCAGGATCTGCACCAGGGAGTCCTGCAGGGCCTGCTTTACTGTTGAGGCCACAGCTGCACACACACACACACACACACACATCAGTGGATTTCTCACACACACCACAGCACCATCACACAACTGCACTGTGTGAACGTCTGCAACTGTTGCCTTCATGCAAGTTTTTATTTTATTTCAAGCAAACATCCTGACTGAGCAGCAGTTTAAGAGCGTCTCATTCAACATATTACACACCCATCCATGAACTTAGCAAGGGTTCCCAATCCTGGTCCTTGAGGAACACCATCCTGCATGTTTTAGTTGTTCCTCTGCTCCGACACAGCTGATTTTTAATAAATGGGTGATTAACAGGCTTCTGCAGAACATAAGTAATTAAATGACTGAATCAGGTGTGTTGGAGCAGAGAAACAACTAAAACATGCAGGATGGTGTTCCACAAGGACCAGGGCTGGGAACCACTGATATACAGCAACACGGCCCTGTATACGGTTTGACTTTGATTTTTGACCTTGAAGCTGTGGTGAGGAAAAGATTACACGACACGCTGCAGTGGTGGCAAACAGTCATATCAAGGTTTGTTAAATTATCTTGAACGGATCAGGTGTTATGGTCCAGACAAGTGAAAGTTGAAAGACGAGGACTAGAATAAGTCCATTCTTCAACGGGCGTTCACATTTTATTCTGTGAAAACTGAACTTCATGTTAATCAGCATGAATAAATTCCTTCTTCCAGAAAGTTGACAGTCATCAGAAGATGACGGGGCTAAAGATCAGTGGGTGGTACTCACTGGTGAAGGTGCCCATGACTCTCCCCTCCAGTTTTTTGGCCACAGAGTCACACAGCTGGGAGGCGATGTCGGCTGCTACATTCTTCGCTGTGAAGCCAGGAGGAAAAGAAACGATGAAGCCTTCAGAACTCAGACACCGAGTGAAAGAGACGGGAAATCGTACCGATGAGGTGGTCCCTCATCTTCTCCAGCACCGGCTCCATGTCCTCCCGGGACAGGCTCTTAGAGCCCACCAGACCCTTCAGCATCCCAAACATCCCCCCAAAACCACCTCCTTTTCTGGGGCTGAGAAACACAAGGACTAAACTGAGGACTTGTTCAGGTTCCAGCGTAAACAACGCAAACACTTTGTTACCTCGTCTTGCTCGTTTCACTGACGACCACGCCCTCCTCTTCCTCCTCCTCCTCCTCCTCCTCCTCACTGGACTCATAGTCTACAGACAGCAATTCTTTCATGGACCTCACCTGCATCTCCTGAAACAACAACAACCAAGACCTTCAACTCCAGCCACATGAAAGTGAGAACCTGTGAAGGTGGAGCAGGGCGTGCACGTACTGGGCCGAACTGGGCCTCCAGATTCTTTTCTCCATCGTCAGGAGAAGCAGCTCCATTCTTGTCGCTGTAATCCAGCTCCTTGGTGCTGCTGCCAGCGTTGTCCCAAACACGGTTCTGCTTCTCTCGTGGCTTTTGAGGCTTTGGGGACTTGCTGCTAACAGGGACATAAGAAAAATAAAATTATTCCAACGGCTTTGATGCAGATGAGTCTGCACAACGTACTGTGGCAGCTGAGTAAGAAGGTAAAACTATCAGCTGATTTACACTTGTTTGTCAGAGGTTCCCATCATGCGCTTGCGGATAAAGTTCTCTCTGTTTCTTTGCAGGATCTCCTCAGGCGTCAGCTCCTGGGTACCGTTCACGGTGGTCTTCTTGTCAGTGGGAGGAGCCTTTCCCTGATCCACTTTGACAGGCTCAGCTGCAGGAGCTAACACACATTACACATCAGAACCAAAGAACGCCAACGTTCAGGATGAGCTTTTTAGGACCATCAAGAGCAGCACTTACCCCCCTTCTTAGTATTTTTATTCTTTTTGCCCCCCTGTTCCTTGCCCTTGTCCCCACCCTTCGTTTCGATCATGGACTTCACAGTTTTCTGGGATTTCTCGGACATATTGAAGGTCCTCATGGGAGCGGGGCTTCGGCTCTTGCTGCTCTCCTCGGCCATCCTGGAGTTAAATCGGTTGGTTTAAGTCAGTGTGAACAGAAGGAAACTGGTTTAGGGCCGCAGCTCTGGACCTTCCAGACCAGATCACCTCAAACTGCACAGAGACGACTTTACCTCCTGACAACACGCTGCTCCTCTAATATTAAGATCTGCTACCTGAAGTTGAACTTGAAGCTTTGTCGCTGCAGTCACAGTTATACTTTTGACCACTGAACAAATGTTTTTCTGTAAATTATACACAATCTTCTACAGTCGAGGACAAACATTTTGAAAACGGCACAAATTTTGGTTTTCAAAGTTTGCACCCTCGTTTTTTTTTAGAACCTTTTGTCAGACATTTTTACGGTGTAATGAAGCACAATTATAAGCATTCCTTACGTTTTAACTTTTTATTGACAAGTACATCCAGTTTAAACAAAGACCTAATATTTACAGTATTAACCCTTCTGTTTTTTAAAACCTGCAATTCACCTCTGCATGCTGGATATCAGCTTCTGGGCAAAATCTTGAGTGATGGCAACCCATTCTTGTCTAGTCAGTGCTTGGAGTTGATCAGAATCAGAATATCTTTAATTGTCTCTATGCCAGGTATAACAAAATTAAGATGCCCCACTTTGCAGTGCTACAGACAAAACAAAAATTCAATGAAACTAAATAAATAATAAGAGACATAATAAAAGAAAACAGTTACACCCCACAGACCTTATGTCAGTCAACAAAGCAGCTGGATTTTAGTTTTACACCCTCCTTTTGAGAACTGACAGGTTCTCAATGGGGTCTCAAATTTCCTTAATAGTCAACTTTTTACTAGTTAGCGTTTTTCTAATATCATACCTGCAAACACAAAAGGGAGGAAAAAGGTGACAAACCCTGCACCTGTATTGGGGGCATGCTTCAGGTAAAAAAAATGCATTTACTAACAAATCATGATTTAATTAGGACATGCATAGGAAAGATGGCTAGTCAACTAAAAAATAAACAAGCAACAACAGCAGCAAACTAACCAGAGAAACCAAATATAGCATTTTGCTAATGGCAAAAACTCATTTCTTAAATGTTTTGGTCTGGACAAGCCTTTCAAGGGCCTGACTGCTGAGCCACATGCCTCTTTCATGACACACTCTCTTGCTCCACCACTTCTGCCCTATTCATTTCCCCAATGATCCGCCAGAGTAGATGCTTCGATCACTTAAAACAAAACACCCGTGTGTTGTGTTTCATTGGCACAAACGTTACATGTTTGTTTTAATTTCCCTCATCTTATGACAATGATTGGACTGTCATTTTGCTGCTGATCTGTTTCATGTTGCTGCTGATCTGTTTCATGTTGCTGTGTTCATTTGTGCTCATCTGCTCACACTGACTCATGTTCATGCTGCTGTTCCAAGTGATGTTTTTCTATGATATTAGTGCTTAGCGTATTTTTAGTTGGTGTTTTTCCTAGTTCATATCTTAGCTGTTATTACTGTTTTTCTTTTACATTTTATTGTTGGATGTAACTGGGACCCTGTGTACATAATCTTATTCCATCACATGTACCACATGTGGTGCGAATGACAATAAAGAATCTCTGACTCTGATGTTAGCCAATACCCTAATAATAATGTTGCTAAAGTAGGATTTTTTTCTTCTTCTGCCAAATCAAGTTTAAATCACGCAGCACATTATATTATATTGCTGGCAGATAACGAGACTTATCTCAAAGCTAACAGTGTCCAACATTAGAAGTGACTTTAACGTAGACCAGTTTCCTTCACCCATGAGAAAGATTTCTCCATCATCTATCTTGATTGGCCAAATGACTCTTGTTCCAAAGATGTTCTACTGTAGACAGAAACCTTGATGTTTCTTAAAATCCAGGCAATGGGAAATCATGCCATCCACCACGCCTCTAGATGATTCACATAAATGACAGTTTGTTTGAAATCGCTGAAAAGTGACAAGTTTGCAGGTATGCAATATAATGGTTCTGACTATATTTACTTAAAAATGGAATGGACCAACTGTGTTACGTAAGCAAAACTGAAGTGCACCACAGATGTTTAGATTACCGGTACCTATGATGTTGACCACACTAACTGGACCTCAGACAGAGGGATCAATAAATGGCTAACAGAATGTGATTATCAAGGTCCCTGAACATCACAAACATAATGAGACCAAACAAAAGCTCCCCTTTTGTGATCAGATCACCAAGCACATAAATCAGATACAGTTCGGTTTAAAGTCTTGTTTTAAAGTAACAGCATGTGTCATTACTTTACAGCATAAAAAAGAAACATCTCGTCTTTTGCTGCAGGTACAGACACATAAAAAAAAAGAAATAAAGAAATGATGCATTAAAGTAAGGCATGATCGTGTTACAGGACCCAGTAACACTACTGGAAATAAATAGCACAACTTCAAAATGCAGAAAAGTGTGAACATTTACTTGACTAATAATAATCATATCTGCAACACTTTCAACAGTGTTGGTCTTAACCTGATATATGGCTCAGTGCAGCACATTAGAGATGTTGGTAACATTAGATGTGTGTTCAAACATTAGGAGAAAATAAATGTTGCTAAATGAAGGATTCGGCCTTGACAAAGCTTGATTGCTTTTCTGTTTACCTGAGGAGTTCGTTGAAGGCCTCTTCAAAATCAAAGGTGTTGTTGAGAAGCTTCATGGCACCTTTGTGCTCCAGCTCGTTTTTATAACGATCCCTGAAGTGACGCTGGACATCATTTATAAACTTGTCCACATACGTCAGCGTAAGGATTTTTTGAAAACCCACCTGGACAGAAAGACAGAAAAGTCAAACTAAACTTGTGAATTGATTTGTGACAGTACAGACTAAACAGGTGCATTAGTTTTTATATTTTAGCTAATTATTGAACTGTGCACCTCACGGACTTACCACAAAAATCAGCTCGAATTCATTGTCCAGTTTGTATTTCAGACTCAGAGCTTCGTGGGTAAAGGAGTTGTTCCCACCTCGCTCCTGAGAAGAGAGAAAACACGACACGTGAACACGAGCTCCACGGGTGTTCTTAGATATGTGGCCTAAAGTACATGAGTAAAATCGCTGGAGCAGAAGTTATATAATAAAACTCATCTAACACAAAGCATGGCTTAGTTCTCTAAAATCCAAGAGAAGCTTGTTTACCTGCTGTTAGCATGACGCCAACAGTTAGCGTTAGCTTAGCGTTAGCTAGGAGGCGCTGACAGTTTGACAGCAAAGCCCTCACCTGAAGGATGACCGAGCGGATCAAAGCGTTCACTGGCCCCGTGAAAGACTCAGTGACCCCGGCTCCCTGAAAACACCACAGCACTATCCCCCCTTTGCTGAAGATGGTGAAGAAATCCAGCATCTTGTCACCACGGATCTGGATCAAACGAGAACACACACAGAAAAAGATGAACCGGGAAAAATGGAAGCCCCGAAAAGAAAGTCTCCTGTGCTACATGACGGAAAATGTCCAATTCTTACTAGAAATAATAATACGTATGATAAATACCCCCAAGTAAAATCCCAAAGCCGGTGGAAAACTGTTTGACACGTCAGATGAGGACCCCGGAAGTGACGTTTTTTTCGGCGTAGTACCGGAAACGGAATTGCGTAAGGCGGCGCGCTTGTAACTCTTTTTACTGAATTTTTTTTTCATAAATGACAAACGAACTCTCCATTCTTAGTACTCTTGAAACTAAATTACTTTCATTTATTAATTTATTTAATGTTTAATCATTTTAATGCAGTTTTTATGACAAACCAGGATTCTTGTGATTGTGCTACCTTGTGGGGGTATTACACGCTGACTACCATGGATTTGTTTTGACTGCATCACTGCATTCTTATTACACAATATCCTCTGCAGTCTGCACCAGATAACCTTCAGTAGTAACAAAGCAGGCCACCCTGAGGAACCTATCTGGTAAGTGTGTTATGTATTGTCATCATTGTATGTTCCCACACAATGGCGAAATGGGCTCTTTGTATTTAACCCATCCACCATCAGGTGGTGCAGTGGGCAGCTATTGAAAGCGCCCAGAGAGCATTTTGGGATAGGGTGTGCTGGTCAGAGACACCACGAGATTGCAGTGACTGTGGATTAAACCTGGGACTTCCAGGTATCAGGTTCGATCCACAGTGACGCAACTTATTTATGTATCCACCCCCATATTTATAACCCAATTTTTGTCTGAGATCTGACGATTTCATTCATTCTGACATGGAAAATATTGAACACTACCATATTCAGCCGCTAGTGGGTGCTCAACTTATATGGCAAGCCAAGTGACTCATTAATAGTTAAAAGTGGCTATTATTGAGACACTTGGATCGCCATTAAAAAAACACTTTTGTCTCGCTCCGGAACTTCTGGAGCAAATGTCAAATCAGCTGCAATTTGCCACGCCGCCCAGGTGAAATGCAGCTGATTTGACTGTTATAGTGCATTTGTTAAGGAAAAGTTAAACTGAGACACAACTATGTTATAATTTCGAGCAACCAAATCCTGCTTTTTCCAGCAGAGGCAGCTGTCTAAGCTGCTGAAGCCCATATTGTCCAAAAATAACCTGGAAACAGTAATTCATGCATTCATTACATCCAAGCTCGACTATTGCAACTCGCTCCATTTTGGTATCAGTCAGACCTCCATAGCTAGACTTCAACTGGTCCAAAATGCGGCAGCCCAATTTTTAACCAGCACAAGCAAAAGAGCACATTAGACCTGTTTTGGCCACCCTGCACTGGCTTCCGGTTCACCTTCGAATCCAATTCAAAATGCTCTTGTATGTCTGTAAATCACTAAACAGCTCTGCCCCCTCCTATCTTACTGATCTGCTCCAGCCGTATGTCCCACCACATTCTCTAAGAGCAGCAGACCAGTTGCTCCTCACAGTTCCAGGAACCCGTCCCAAGCGCAGAGGTGACAGGGCATTCTTTGTCGCAGGCCCAAGACTGTCGAACCAGATACCTCTGCTTGTCTGACAGGTTTTTAAATCTTGCTTAAAAACACACTATTATTCCCTGGCTTTCGGCACTGTGTGATCTGTGCTGAGCCTGTGTGC
>JARVGS010001454.1:16764813-16776950 GCA_031762315.1 Hypsolebias antenori
ATATAAAGCACAAAACAGAACAAAAGTGAAAGCCTTTTTTTAAGTTGATCGTTCTGACCTTTGACCCCATAGATGCAGACAGGTGGTGGTCAGATTAAAAGGACGACTGCGCTGCACAAGTAATAATCTTAATAATAAGTAATAAGTAATATCTTAACTGAATAAATTCAGACAAATGAGCTGCATGTGTCTTTGATCATGGACCAAACAAAGTTCAACCATCCTCCAGTAAGAAAACAAAGCCTCTCACAACTTACATAAAAAAAAAAAAAAAAAAAACAACAGCTAATGAGTCATCTGCAGTGTAAGAAATTTAATCATCTTCCCAAAATATGTTACGTTTCCTCCACTGCAGATGAGGAGAAAAGAAAATGCTTCATCAGCAGCACTAAACCTGTAGAAAAATACCAATACACTCCAAAAGAATGCTGTCTTTATGGTCCAACTGCAAAACTTGAATTAATAAATAAAAAAAATGTCTGGGACTTGAAAGGAAAAAAAGCATTATTTTGTTTTGTCAGCTCTGTTTTTTTTTTTTTTTTTTAAAGTGACAAAAAAATTTAATGATCTGAAATAATTAATGTGCAACCAACAGTGTCTTTTGTTGAGTTTGTCCACATTAAAGATATTACAGCGATTAATGTTAAAATAGAGTTGCCTTTATTCTTCTCCATTTTTCTCCATGCATCCTTGTTTCTGTTTGTGTAACATCATTTCATCTGGTCTGTTTATAATCTTTAGGTTTTCTCTCTCAGCTGAAGCATCAAAATAATAATAAAAAAAATTAATACATTTAAAAAAAAATCACGTGAGGAAAAGGGAAATTTCCATGATTAAAAAAAATAATAATAATTAAAAAACATAGATACATAAATCTACAACAAGGCATGTGATGCTGGATGTTGTTTTGGACCTAAAAAGATTTATGTTCATGCATTTTCAATGTTTTTTTTTATTTATTTATTTACTTATTTTTATAACACAAGAGTATTACCAGATTCTGGCTCTTTGTAAAGAGACAAAAAAAAAATAATAATAATTGTGTCATAAAATAAATAAATTGTGCAAATAAACAAAACAAAATAAAAAACCAAAACCAAGCAAAACAAAAATGTCAGAAATGGTTGTAGACTTTTTTTTTGTTTGTTTTCAGATTTAGATAGCTGTCTGGATGCATGTCAAATTTCTAAAACATGCTGAGGTTGAATTGTCTTTAAAATGATGCACATGAACTTTTTTCAAGGCTTGGTTAAAAAAAAAAAAAATAAAGCTTTCATTCCTTCTCACAATTTAATTATTGGCAGCAGAAAGACAAAGTGCTGTTGAGGCCCTCAGTCATTTGTGTGGCTCTGGAAACGAGGAGTGAGGCCAGGAAGCTGATGAAGGATGTTCAAGAGGAGAAAGAGTCACACAGAACATGATCCAAACCAGGAAGCAACTGATGTGGAGCAACCCTGTGATGGGAAAGTGAGACCTGCTGAGGTTGATCTTACACTCCAGCCAGAAAATTGGCATCCATCTCTCTCTTGTTGTGTGAATGTTTATGAAGCATTCATTTTCCTCCTGTATGTTTTTCGGCATCTTTCTCATTTCACATTTTTTTTAAAACTAGTTCGACAAATCATCAATTAAAATGTTCAGCTCGTTCAGGAGAAGGGTGCTACGACCGTTGATATTGGTACAACTTTAGCTTTTTGAAATATTTAGCCTTTTCTGTCACCTTTTTTCTCATATAGTCAATGATTTGAGCTCATTTTACATCCTTCAAATCTTTAGATCTGTTTACAACCTTTTACTGCTTCTTTCACATTTTGTTCTGGTTCAGCTTCTTTCAGCTTCCTTGTGCAAATAATAATAAAACAAAAATCAGCTAATTTCAGCTTCTTTTTTTCAGCAGTTTTGAGCTCCTTTCAAATTATTTCTGCTAATGACAACATTTTTGTACTTCTTCTATCTTCTTTCTGCTAATTTCAGCTTCTTGAGATCCTTTCTGCAAGTTTCAGCTTTTTCCACTATTTCAGCTTCTATTTAGCTGTTGTTATGCAAATTTTAGCTTTCTTTTAGCTAATTCTACATTTTTTGCACTTCTTTCTGCTAATTTCAGCTTTTTTCTCCTTTCAGATTATTTCTGCTAGTTTTAGATATTTCAACTACTATTTATTGTGTTTTGTGCTATCATTAGCCTGTTCAGCTAATTCCACATTTTTTTAGCTCAGTTCAGCTCTTTCCACTTCATTTTGATAGTTTAAGTGTCTTTCTTCATTTTCAGCTACTTTTCTGCAATGATTTTGCTAATTTCAGCTTTTTTTTAACTAATTTCATAACTTTTTGTGCTTTTTTTAATTTAAAGCTAATTCAGAAAGTATGTGTTCTTTCCACTTTTTTCTGCTAATTTAGACTTGTTCTTCATTTTAGCTAAAAATCAGCATTTTTTTTTTCAAGCTCAGCTGTTTTTCAGCAAGTGCTTCAGCAATAAGCATTGCATTTTCACAGGAAATGCAATTTCTCTAGTTAAATATTGATGTTTGGATAGTAATTTAATCAGTAAAGTTTCAGCTGTAATTTTGAACCGATGTCCTCTTCACTAGGAAAATCATTAAATAACACAGACAGCTCCTGAGCTGCTTTTAAAAGTCTGAAATGGTTTGCAAACAAAAGCTCACATTTTACACAATGTGATGAGCAGCACATATTTCTTCAATAAATTTATAGCAAAACAAATCAATAAAGTGCTTTTTTTATATAAAAAATGAGTTGTATGAGTTGATCAGTGAGGCGAACACAGCAATTAGAAAACAAGTTCTATTATAGGATCAGGTGATAATGCATATATTATCTTGGATTTATAATTAAATATGTTTCAGTGGTCATTTTTGAACATGGACACAAGTAGTTAGCAAAACTGTACACAACAGGAGTAGGAGCTTTGGAAATACAGACATTTTTCTGTTTCAGTTGTCCAAAAAGTATAAATTAGCAACATCACATACAGTTGTTTAATCATAGCTTTTGGGCATTGTCTGTAGACTAATTTCCAAGTTTAGATTATTTAAAAAAAAAATCAAAAATATATTTAACACAGTTGAGTCAGGGCCTCTGGAAGGGTTCATCTTAATAAAAGTTAAAACAAAGCGCTCAACAACCTAGCTCCATCCTAGATTACATATATTATTGTTCCATATTTTCATAACAGAGACTTCACTCTCAGACTGCAGGTTTACTTGCGGATCCTAGAGTTTCTAAAAGCAGAATGGGAGGAAGATCTTTCTGTTATCAGGCTCCTCTGTTGTGGAACCAACTTCCAGTGTCTGTTGGCGAGGCTGACACATTGTCCAGTTTTAAGACTGGGCTTTAGATAAATCCTATAGTTTGTTGGCTGGATTTCCTGACCTATTCCTCATAGGAACAGTTACAAATACATACAAATGAATAGTTTGTATTTGTAGTTATTCTTTCTTAACAGTAGTTATTTTGTTGTTAGTCTATTTTCTCCTTCCTGTTCCTCTCAAACCCAGCCGGTGAAGCAGATGGCCTCTTGTCATGAACCTGCTTCTGCTGGAGGTTTCCTTCTCATGAGGGAGTTTTTCCTTTCCACTCTTGCCTCTGTGCTTGCTTAGGATGGGAGACTGCGATGAAGTGAAAACTTGAAGCTGTCTGCTGGCTCTTTAGATAAATAACATTATTAACTGACTTTGTATGAAAATGTTTCTGTTCAGTGTCCTGAGACAACTTCTGTTGTGATTTGGCGCTACACAAACAAACTGAATTGAATTGAATATGAAGAACTTGTTCGGAACACCTGACTCAACTTTGTTAGATTCATCTACCTGGATTATTATTTTTTTTTTATTTTAGAGACTCCAGATTCTTCATAATGTGGAAACACTTCAGTTAGACTGAATAAATGTAAAGTGTTTTTCCTCCCTCAGTTCATCTGGACAGTTTAAGCGAACATATGTGTGTCTGACAACCCAACGCTACTGTGAGTGTGCTTTCATCGAGCCACTTCACACCACAGCCGGTCCATGTTGGTGGATGGAGTGAGTATCTGAGAAAGAAAGAATGAGGCTGTGTGTAAGTGTGTGTGTGAGCGTGTCAGGAGGGCGAGCGACTCTCAAAGACGACATTCAGACTTCGAGACGGTCCAGGGTTCTTTATTATTTTGTGTGTTGAGAGGAAGCAAGGAAGCGAGATAAGAGGCGCCGCTAAAAGCTTCCTTACGCTGGCACACTGTGGGGCTTGTTTATCAAACAGGGTCACTTTTTTGTGCGGCTGGTGTCAGATTTGTGTGTCAATGAAACCGAGCGGAGGGAGAGGCTGAGTGATGGAGAGGACAACGGTAGAAGTCACTTCAATATGTCAGCGCAACAGAAGGGAGGAAGGAGACGGAGGAAGGAGGGACAGCATGAGCAGAGAAGGAAAACAGATGAGTGCTTGAGGGAAGGAGTGTGTGATCAGCAATCCTTGTTCCGTTTTCTTTACAAAACACACAGTAAAAAAAAAAAAAGACACATTGACCATTGCAAACATGCTGGCTCATCCTGCAAACTTACCCAACATTTGTTGGGATAAAGCTTTAAATCTACACTTTGGCCTTTGTTCACATGGAAACACAGTACAGGTAGTCCTCGACTTACGACGGAGTTCCGTTCCTACGGCCGCGTCGTAAACCAAATTTGACATAAGTCGGAACATGCATGGTAAACTGTGTTTTAAACGCGTTTTTTTTTAATGTAACACAAAACCAGCGTACATTCTGTACCTTAAACATGTACAGTACTGTGTTTCCAAGTAGCTAGCTAACACAGTACCCTCAAAAAACACATGAAATACTGCACAGTACGTTTCATAATGAAATAAAACAGTAAAAAAAAATGTACCTGTATCCCTCCACTGTCACTCTTTCTCTTTTTTTCTTTAAAATCCAATCCACCTCGGTCAGGAGTGTTTACAGGTAAGTCCAACCAACGAAGTTTATTAGAACAAGAGCTGCTGCTAATTTTACAGGCTGCACCGCCTTAGAGCACAAACAAAATGGACTCCTCCAGCACATGTTGTTGTGTTCACAGAACAAGATGGATGCCAGAAAGGGAGAGGAGTCCACAGGGTCTTAAAGGGAAAGGTATTAACACCCCACACACAAAAGAAACGGCACTGTGTAGCTATTGAAAGTCAATGGGAGGTGTGATGACGTCACTGGGAGGCGTTCATAAGTCCGAGTTGCCGTAAGTCAGAGGCGCCGTAACTCGAGGACTACCTGTATATGTTATAATAATATAGTAATATGCATTTGACAAATAAACAACGTATCATAGTGTTCTCCCCACTGCTCTGACACTGGGAGCTGGCAATGTGACCCAGGGAAGGCAGGGGGCAGCCAACACATGTCTGAGCTGTGTTGTTGTTTGTCCAGGCTTCTGCTGAACATCTGCCACAGAACACCAGCACGCCCTCCATGGTGGAGGGGTAAGAGGCTACCAACAGCTTCTCCTCCACCTTCCTGCTAGCCTTGGGTCAAAACAACTACAAGGCCTTAGTGTTCAAACTGAGGCCTCGGGCGTCATTGACACAAGGTCAGCAGGCGGGTTAAGGAGTGCTGGATGACCAGATGAGGTTTATTTTTTATATTTTTCTCTGTGTGATCGCACATTGAAAACCATGACCAAGATTAAAGTGTAAATCCCCCACCCCCCACCCACGTTTCATGTCTTTTCTCCTGTTTAAACAAGTCAAATTACGTGATGGTCCACATGTGAACTTTGAGTCCTTTTGCTCCATTTTTTTTTTTACAGGAAACAGGAAGTTATGTAACATTTTTGTAAAGGAAATGTCTTTCTTGACCTCACTTGTGTTAGCTGTTAGCTCATCCATCCAATATGTATTAAGCTTTATTTCTCAAAGCTGATGTCAATCAAACATCTATGTGCCGGCAGCTTACAGGTAGGATGTTTTTTGCTCAGAACCACTCAACAGAACCCCATCTGAAAAGACCCGAGCTACCACACAGATCAGATTTAATCCCATCTTTTCATGTAGATTTGTTTTTATTGTGTGCAGTCCTTCGGCTCTTATGGGAGGGCGCCTTACTTTGGGTACAACCTTAGAATTTCTGTTTTTATGCCAAAGCTTTGTTGAAACAGGCTGGATTGAGTCCAGCTTGAACTATTTTTGTAGCACGCTCACGCCTACTTTCTTTTGTTTGGCCTTTCACAGGGGAGTTCATTTACTGCTTTTAGAGAGTGCAGTCTTTTATTTCCACTTTTTTGTAAGTTCAGAAAAATTGGTTTCATTTTAATAACATCCGCTTGGTTTTGTTATTTTCCCATGATACCCTCTAATATGTTTAAAGTTATAGTTAATTTTTTTGCTCTAAAAATCCTTTACCTCTTATTATATTTTCTTATCTCTTATATTTCCTGTTGGAGCTGGAAACAGGGTGATTTTGAGTTTTCATATAATATGTGACAGTGAATGGTAATCTGAACATTTATTTGTTTGCAAGTCAGTTATTTTTAATCTAAACTATAAACTAGATTGCAATTTATATCACTTTTAAGAATTTTTACAGACTTGCACTGCTTGAACTTGACATGCACCTTAGTGATGCTGATGACAAATTGGTGATGGAAAAACTGTCACCGTTATCGGAGCTACTACGTTTTTATGACGAATGTGCCGCTTACTAAGTTCCACATGTGAGTGGAAAGTGGGTCAGGTTAAGAGTAAATTCAGGATTGGTCATCACCAGGCGGTCAAGGACAGAGACTACATGATCCAGACACAACAACGCTGCTGCTGGAGGAGCAAAGGGTGACATCATTTCTGACTCAGACACCCAGTAGTGGAAGAAGCTCTGAAGCTTCTGAAGTTTTGTATGAAAAAACATTTATAACATGAACAAAACAGGGTGCCATAAAGGTTTTGGTCGGACTGAGTTGTTTCTGATGTTACTTTATAAAGAAATGCATCATAATTGAAAGGCCAGTTGTTCCTTGTCTCATGACGATGCAGAGGAGCATCAGACCTGCAGGTCAGAGTTTAGATTCACATCATTTCTGATGAGAAATCACAGAGCTGTAGATGTTTTTGGTCAAATCTTGAAAATGATACAACAGTCTACATTTTATGTGTTGGATTCATGGACTTGATTTACTAAACTAAACAAGCAGTACCTCAATGTCTCCTGTATGAAGGGTTTGAATAGTGAGTGTTTGTAGTTTTGGAGATGAGTGTTTTTCTGGACTGGAACTGAACAGGGAAACCAAGTAAAGCTTAACAATTTTTGTGAGAGATATTTAAACTACTGTTAAGCTCACGGCAAAAACCAACACAGACATGTTCCTGATTTTAGTATTTTACACCATAATGTAGCTGTTTTTTAATATAATTTATTCTATTTACTTTTCATTTTGTATGCTTTTATATGATTGTTTATTGTTGTATGTACCTCATCAGTGTTCTTTGTTTAAAGCAGGTCTCTCTTGTAGATGAGTCCTCCAGGATCAATGAGACTAACCTGTATAAATAAAACTTGAATGAAAAAAAAAGAATCAGTGGAAGTCAATGGTGGCCTTGGCCCTGTAGATAAATCTTCAACAACTTGATCATTTGAAGTAACTATACTTTTAAGCAATATAAAAAAATAGAAAGCATAGTTTCCTCAAATGATCAGAATGGTCAGCTGGTGGTGGGCATCTTGGATTTTAATGTGGCAACCAAATTTTTTAGAATGGCCTTTCTTATTAATGGATGCTGCCACACAACAAAATGGAAGTTGGTACCTCACTTATTTTTCAAGTCATCATGTTCACAATATGGACTAATGGAGAGACTAAAGGAAAATATTTCCTTTTCCTCCTCTTTGCTCCACGATGGTGGACAACAAACATCTATTTTCAATCCTGGCTGAATCCTTTTGTGGCTGTCTCCTGTGGTCTCTGTGCAGCAGTGAGGGTACACGCTCTTAGTAAAGAATGAAGAAACTATTACCAGTTTAATACTTTTGCACAGTAATGAGTGAGTCTTGTGCCTGCTTAGTGCCGCATTCAGGGTCCTCTCATGACAGCAGCAGCTACATACGTGCATGCCTGCCATGTAAACCTTACCAGCTGGGAATTTACCGCAAACAAAGACTAGCAGTGAGGGTAGCTACACTTCACTCATTTGGAAATAAACAATTTAAAGACATCACCTTGAAACAGCAACAGTGGAGATGAGGGCTGCAATGAACACCTGGAGACCTTTGCGAGTTGCTGGAAGATTCCAGTCATTTGATTCATTTAGAGAAATACTTTTTAAAAAACAGCAGATGAAGATTGAATGTCACCTGTAATTTTAATGAGAGGAAGATGCACCAACTCAATCAGTGTTCAGATCCTCATTAGAATTGGTCTAACCTCTGAATTTATATAATATATGCTTCATTTAGAGTCAGTTATGGTCTTCATTATAGTATTGCAAAATGTGAAAGTTACAGAGCTCACAGTTACACCATCATTTTGCAAATGTTGTGTTTATAACCATTTATTCAAGCTCTATTGCTCAGTAATGTCTATACTCCATCCAGCCATCCGTTTTCTTTACCCACTCTTTCATTTTCCCGTTGCTGGGGTCACGGGTGGTGCCCATAACTAGCTATCACTGTGCGAGAGGCAGGGGACACCCTGGACAGGTCTCCAGTCCATCACAGGGACACATAGAGACAAACAACCATTCACTCTCTCACTCACACCTAGGGACAATGCAGAGTTACCAATTAGCCTAACATGCATGTTTTGGTCTGTGGGAAGAAGCCGGAGTACCCGGAGCAAACCCACACATGCATGGAGAGAACATGCAAAGGCCACCTGTCAAGAGTTGAACTGACGACCTCTCTACCAACTGCGCCACCGTGCCACCCTAATCTCCACACATTTCCCATTTACCTATAATGAATAAATAAGTTATCTTTTCTCTCCCCTCTCTCACTTTTGATAAGCCATCTCTTATACCACCTTTCATACCTGTGGCCTCCACCATGCCCTCAAGGATGACAACAATCTCGAACTCCTCCTTCTCCATCTGGGTCAGTGACATTTCCCAGAAGGGACTCTTCTCGTTGATCTCATGGGAGATGATGAGCGGCGACACCAAAAACAGCCGGTCGTCCCCTGTGTCGAAGCCGATGTTGATGTCAGTCTGGTTGAGCGGGATGAACTCCCCCTCTTTGGTCTGCTGTGAGCGAATTAGCTTCGCTCTGATTGATGCCTCCACGATGTGAGAGTTCCTCAAGTCTCCCACTCGAAACATCAGGCACATCTTGTTATCTCGCACCGATATGACGGCCTTATGTGAAAACATGAGTGTCTCGGCACGGTTCTTTGGCTGTGAAATCTTGACAAACATGCAGCCTACCATGATGGCGTTGACTATGGATCCCAAGATGGCCTGCACCAAAAGTAGTATGATGCCTTCAGGGCATCTTTCTGTGATTACACGATAGCCATACCCAATGGTGGTCTCCGTCTCGATGGAGAAGAGGAAAGCTGAGACAAAACTGTTCAGATTTTCCACACAAGGAGTCCAGCCATCCTCATCGGCGTGTACCAGATCTCCACGAATGAGTGCGATCAGCCACCAGAGGAATCCAAAGAAAAGCCAATTGATCACATAGACCAGTGTGAAAATTAAAAGACTGAAACGCCACCGTAGATCCACCAACGTAGTGAATAAATCACTGAGGTAACGGTAGGTCTCTTGCACATTTCCATGGTGAACGTTGCACTTGCCATCCTTCTGCACATACCGCTGTCGAGGCCTTTTCACTGGTTCAGAAATCAAGTGGGTTCGCTCGGTTGATATCTGGGCCTCCCTCAGATGTTTAGGAAGCTTCTTCACCTAAGTAAAAAAAAAAAAAATCAGAAGAAAACAAAAAGTAAAATAAAACAGTCTGCGTGAAAGAACAACTTGAGCAACTGTTTTTCTCCCCCAAGGTCTTTCTTCACTTGTTTCTTTCAGTAAATGTTTTCTTTCTGCTTCGGTTTATTGGTGCTGAAGGACAAAGATGTTAACCTGTTTTATGTGATTTTCCTCAGCCTTTGCAAAAATTCACACCAGCTGGATCACAGCTACTAGAATGGAAAATGTAATCAAGCACAGCTACGAAGTCGCCTCTCTGTGCAGCTCGACGCTGACATGGCAGGAGGCACTTTATGCATGTTTGATGGGGACAGAAAAGAAACAGGAGGTGAGGACACAGCAAGGACACAGAGGTCTTTGCCTGTGTTGGCCTTCATCCAGCAAAGGATCTGACTCTACAGCTGTCCTGTCTCCTCCCTGTCCCCTGTGTCCCTCTTCTCCCACGCTAAGGGCTGATCTTCATGCTGTCCTTAAAACCAGCAGACTACGCCCTTGGAGACTACCTGCTCAGAATTAGAACATCACAGCACTTTGGTGAATGGTGTTGCTTTTTAAAAAGTGTTTTATAAAATAAGATGTAAACATTGTAACATTCCTTACTCACTGAAATATAATTCATTTATCTTTTGGTTCTGGTTAGAGTATCAAACATCTACCAATAGACATATATCTGAAACTGCCAAGGACATCTCAGCAACACAATGACATTCCCAAACTCAGCTGATAAAGTTCTAGTGTTGGATCCAGGGGGTGGCTAGGAACATCTTTGGTCCCATCCCACTGACCACTTCTATTACTACTTTGAACAAGCAGGGTTTAGAGGGCTACATCCTATCACAGTAAGAACTTGGACAAACATTCTCTTGCAGGTAATACATTCATTCAACCTTTATTTATACAGGTTAGTCTCATTGAGCTTCCAGGATTCATTTACAAGACCTGTTTTAAACAAAGAATACAGATGAGGTACAGACAACAATAGGCAATCATATAAAATGAAAAGTAAATAGAAGAAATTATGTAAAAAACAAAACAAAAACAGCCACATTATAAAGCGATAACTTCTCCTATTGAATACGGCTGCTAATGCTAGTTTTACTGATGTTCATTTTAATGCTAGTTCATTTACTGAATGCTAATACTGCTAATGCAAGTTCTACCAGTGTTAATGCTAATATTGCTAATGCTAAGTGCTATTACTGTTAATACAATTGTACAGTGTACATCAACAATTCAATTGGAGCCAATTAGATATGGCTGGCAAAGTCAAGTGATCTTAGAAAACACAAAAACAGCTAATCCTAATTAAAATGTACAGATGTTGAGCTGGATTTGGTGTGGTAGTAGCTGTGAGTGATCCCTAACATGTAGTGAAGACTAACTGATGATCTGGGATCTCCTAATTTTGTGTGCATTAGTTTGTTTGTTTTTTAGGTTTGACTAAAAAGGTAATTAGTTTTTTTTTTTTTTTTTTTTTCTGCAAAACTAACTCTGTTTCTTTTAGCATGCGATACTCTACCTGAACAGGTTGTGGCAGCTTTTTTATTTTATTTTATGTGACATTAATACCATATGCAAGCATAAGAAGTGAAGAAGACAGGTGGCATCACTTAATTAAAAAGTGCCATTTTCCTGTTTATACACCAGATACAATATCTGACCTGCTGTCAATTTCATAGTTATCAATAAGAAAGTCCAGAACATAAATGTCAAACCCACACTGAACAAAACAACTAATAAGAACAACCTAGCTAAACACACAGTTAGAATGAGTCCACACATTTTTGTTGCTAGACTACCCAGGATCCTTTGCAGCTCACCAGCCTCTCTAAGATGTTGTATTGTTATTCTACTCAATCCAAAACACTTTATTTTTGTGTAAGAAGCAAGAAGTGCTATACGTTGTCATCATTGTATTGCATACAATGGCAAAATTAGTTCTCGGCATTTAACCCATCACGCCTGGGATACACCCAGGTGGAGCAGTGGGCAGCTAGGTAAGTGCCCGGGGAGCAGTTAAGGATTAGTTGTCTTGCTCAAAGACACTATGACATCTTTTTTTTTTTTTGCTATTATGTTGTGTTTTCTTGCTTTTTAACCTGTTGTCATTTTAAGTACCGTATTTTCCGGATTATAAGTCGCTCCGCTCTATAAGTCGCATTTTCCAATTATGTCCAATAATTTGGAAAAATCCATAAATATGTCGCACCGCTTTATAAGTCGCATCTATTATGCGTCAC
>JARVGS010001454.1:16849695-16861329 GCA_031762315.1 Hypsolebias antenori
CCGCCATGTGCTTTCAGTTTCAGTTTAAGGCTGAAAACTCGCGTATACGGCCGCCATGTGCTTTCGGTTTCGGTATCTGGCTTTCTCGGTATCCGGCCGGGCCGTTAGAACGGAACTCAGTCGTAAACCGGGGACTACCTGTATCCAGCTTAGCTCCGCTTTATAACTCGAACCCCACACTCTCTGTTCTTTGATATGAGAAAGCTCCTCGGATGAGAAGCAAAACGTCTCCTGTTACAAAATAAAGTCCAGTTGTTTTTGTCTTGAACTTTTTTTGAATTTACCATGTCCTGGATGACGGAGAATCTCCACCAGCGTAAAGATAAAAATGGGAAACTGCTCAGATGAATAACTTATAAAATGCATGACTAGACGAACGTTGTAAACACATGGATAAGTAGACTAAAAGTAAAATGCAGATAAATGTGTGGCTCAATAAGCTGTAACATGCATAGACAAAAAAACTGTACAATGCACTACATTGTTTCTCTGAACAGAAGCTAATAAAACAACTAATCGAGAAATTAATTGTTCATAATTGTTCCACAGAACCCCACTTCAAAAGATTTGAACTACTGCTTTGTGAAGCTCACAAACACAACCCCAAACAGAGCTTAGTATTGTCAGAGGAATGCAGCACTAACAGACAGTAAATAACCCGAATAAATCCATCAGAGAAGTGCTAATGGTTTCCGTACAGGATATCTGGACACGGTCATGTGGTTCTGTTTGGCTCGCCATGGTGGATAAAATGTCAGCGGCACAATCTTTCAAACGGTGTGCCGTTGACTGAGCAGCTTGCAACACCCTGACCACAAATAAAAGGCCTGATGCAAATTAACGAACAGCACACTCAAAGTACACGTTGGCAGCTTTTGTAAAAGATAAATGGTCAAACTGACCCAGTATGGATGAGACCCGCCTGAGCCTGTGTCTGTCGCATACGGCTGGACAGAATCCACCAATAATCAATCACCCTGACACAGGAGGCTGGCTGTGACACGCAGATGTACTCCTGTACTGCACCTGGCTGGCACTAATGATTATCTCCATTATGACGGGCTAAAACCCAGGGAAAATTACCATTACTGTGGTGTGACGTGTTTGAGTGTTAGCATAGCGAGCAGTTCTTTCTGTCTGCAGTGTTCCCCTCAGAGGACTGCTGATAGAGACGATGCAACGTTGATGTCGATGGGATCTGCTGGGAGGTCAAGAGGCTATTCAATTTCCAGACAGCACATTCTGAATATTAAACGGTTGAAAACTGTACAAATAACGGGCAGTTTGTGGCTAGATACATGACTGCAAGTTTTGTCGAAACGGGCACAAAAAGTTGCACAATGTTTGTTTTAAAAGCCTAGATTTTACTGTTCATCTGCAGAAACTTTTGCTTCACATTATAACACAAAAAAATAACTTAAGCGTGAGGATTCCAGGGGATCTGTCAGAGTTAGTAATTATTATAAGCACAACTGGTAAATTACTTTGTGTTTTTAGTGTGCATGAAAACAGAATTTTTCCCAGTGCCGTCTTGACTCGAGCACAGTTTTAGTTTTTCCACCTGTGCAGACATTTCTTCACATTACAACACTGCCCTCTGGTGGACAAATGTAAAATGACAACTCCAGCTGATTATAGTTTTTTTTTTTTACTTTTATTTTAATTAATTAATTATTTAAACCTTTATTTTACAAGGAAATAAATTCCATTGAGATTGTTAATCCTTTTTTCAAGAATGCCCTGGGCAATGTGCAAACGAGCCATCACAAATACAGCAGTCAAAACTACTGAAACAAAATTGGTTTTGGAATCTTTAAAAATCGACATGTAGTAATAAAACTGAAAAATCTGCTAATTTCAAATGTTTCTTGGTTTTCACCATATGTTTTGTTTTAAGGTTTTCTTCTCTTTATAAACAGAATATCCTCTAAAAAGTAAAACTTCACATTTCCTTTAAAAACCTGGTTGTTTTGGATGTTTTTATTGTTTTCTATACACCTTATGCTTCAGCGAAATAATACTATTTTTTTTTATAAAATCTGTTGACAAGATGCCAGTGAATGAAGGAAAAGTCTGTCCATGATTGTATAAAGTGAAATAAAATACACCGGATTTCAAAGTAAAAAAAAAAAAAAAAGGAATTTAATTTAATCAAATTAAATAAAGTGTAAAAGCAACACTCACACAAAGAGAGGAAAAGGAGGAACAAATACCAAGAATGCTGCTGTGGCTCAGAGGGGCTGTCAGGTCCAATCTGCTGTGGGCTGCATGATAGCCAAGGAGCAGTGACGGGGGGTGGGGTGGGGGTGTGGGGGGGGAGAGTCCTGGGAGACTTTCGTTTCCTGCCTGCTTCTCCTGCAGACAACCTCTCTTTGTTTTACTGGCCCTTTTCCCCGCTTTGCTCACCGCCGCCGGCCCCCGCCACAACACCTCACCCACACCAACCGATCCTCATCACCCCGAGAAATGGCAGTAAGGAAAAACCCAACGGGGGCCGCCTCTGTACGCCGAGACAAGAGTCAGAGAAGTCGGTGGTGGAGGAGAAACAGAAGAAATGGAGACTTGGAACAAGTGGAAAAATGACAAACAGATGAAATACATGGAGAAAGTGAAGGAAAAGGCCTGTAAGGCAGAGGGAGACGAGAAAGGAAGAAAAAACACTGAGTCAGACTAAATGCAACTTTGGAATTTGAAAAGAAAACAAAGGCAGCGGACCCGGCTCCTGTCTGGTCCAGACAGAGGGAATACCCGCTTACTCCACGCCTAGAAGAGCTCATAAGAAGGGCTTAACCTCCAAAACTATTTTCTCAGTTTCACACAGACACAACCGACGTCACAAAGCCAAACATCGCAACGTGCACGACAAGTTCCAGCTCTTCAACTTTTCAGTTCGGTCACATTCTGGTTCGTCTGTCGAATAAATGACAAGTGAAAAAAGGACGGAGCGGCGGACACTCGGAGTCCAAAGGCCAAAAAGGTTTGGTTCATGTGGAGAGGTGCAGCAAACACAGACGTGAACATGCGTACCGGGAGAGCAGCCACATCCCCAGCTTCATCCCCCCCCCCCCACCCGCCTTCGTTTTTCCAGGCCTCACTCTGAGACTTGAGCCAGTTTCCACTCTGGTCTCGGGTGTGGTGCACGCTCCTGGGAGACTTCAACTGCAGGATCACTTAGTCAAAACAAGACCAGAGCGCGAGACGGAGAGGAGGAGGGAGACGGAGCGAGAGACGGAGGACAAGGAGGGAGAGAGAGAGAGAGAGAAAAAAAGAGAGACCAAGGCGAGAGTGTGAAGCTGAGGCAGTCAGGAGAAGAGGACCGAGTCTGACTTTAACTCTGAGTCTGAGCCAGCCAGAAATACCCAGACAGGCTAAACGTAACATTGCTCATAACACGGCTGCTTTAAAAGCCATCTGTGAGAGGACGGAGCCATGAGACAGAAGATAGAAGTTAGAGGAGACGGTGGGCGACCCGGTACAGAGAACAGCTGAGAAAATTAGCTCAGAAATAAAGGCCTGGCAATGGTGGAAGGAACGCATATCCCCCGCCACCTTTCACGACAAACTCACGTCATCGTGGAGAAACGATGGACAAACAGCTGTTTTGGTCAAACTCATTCTGATTTAATCTCGTGAAACGGCAGTACTGTGACAGCTGGCGTGGTTTTGTATGATTTGAGTGACACCTTTTGGTGGTGGGCTAACATCAAGACCTGCACTTGTTTCAAAAAGCAGGTGTGGCACTGAAAAAGTGTGAATGCAGTGGAGCATGTGCACATACTGTAGCTGATGTGACTTTAATCTGGTGGACTGAATCACAATTATCTTTCACAGAGAAACAGGCAAGCCTTTACAAAGACATGCACGTTCCTGAGAAAAACCAACACACACACACACCGCAGACACCAAGTTCACAGCCACTGCATTCCGTGTTTTCTATGTTCAGTTTTATTCCTAACATTGCATTCTCCAGGACAGAATGTGGTGCCGATTAAGGCTGGTCTCCTGCAGAACACTTGTGCTGTTTCTACCCCTCAGAGCCCGTGTGGGACCTGACTGTTCTCTAAAAGCAACATGAACTCCAACATCTGGCAGCGCTTGTCTGCACAAATGCTGATACAGGCTTTTCCTACAGAGGCAGAGTCACACAATCCCAGCTTCAACCTCTCATCTCTGGATGCTGTAACTTGGTGCACTTTTAACCATAAAGTCAAGCATGGCTGTGACAGATTTGAGAAGATGTATAAGTCAGTATCTGGAGGCAGACGATCATGTATTTGTGTCTGTTTGAGCATCTCTTACATTAATATCTCATGAAGTATTTGATCAGTTTCAATGAAAACTGCAGAAAGTAATCAATGGATGTCCACCTGCAACTGATTAACCTTTGAGGTCAATCCAAATCAAGATGGCTGCCACACAGAATCAGAATCAGCTTTATTGTCATTGCACCGAAGCACAACACAATTACATTTTAGTGCAGCCCGTCCAAGTAAAACACAAACAAACAGACATGGGGAGATGGACGTGTCTGAGGCTGCGGCCTCGTGGGAGGTGTTACCATTTTCATTAGATAGGAAAAGAGAAACAGGGGAAGGGGAGGTATAAAAAAGCATATCTCACATTGTGTTCTAGAGAGGACACAGTGTGAAAGTTGCACACACACACACAAAAAAAAAACTCAGCACAGAAACAGCAACATACTGATGACATCATAGGCTGCACAGAAGTCTGTTGGAGTCAGTCTCCCCACTACCACAGACATTTACACCTCTAGATGCAGGAAGAGGGCCACCTGCATCATGAAGGACCTCACTCACCCGGCACACACACTGTTTGCCCCGCTCCCCTCAGGATTCGGGGCAAAGGAGCATTTAGCGTAAAACCACTAGACTGAGGAACAGCTTCTACCCTGAGGCTGTTAGACTCATGAATATCTAACCAGGATAACCAGTGTGAAAAAAAAATCACATCATGGTGCTGCTGATCTGTTTCATGTTGCTGTGTTCATTTGTGCTCATCTGCTCACACAGACTCATGTTCGTGCTGCTGTCTGACGTAATGTTTTTATGCTATTAGTGGTTAGCATATTATTTACCTGATGTTTTTCTTAGTTCATATCTTAGACCTTATTACTGTTTTTCTTTTACATTTTATTGTTGGATGTAACTGGAACCCTGTGTACACAATTTTGTTCCACCACATGAGATGCGAATGACAAATAAATCTCTCTGACTCTGACTCTGACATATATGCATGAAGCCGGCAAAGGCAGTGAGTTTATCCGTGGACACTGCCAAATAGTCCCCATAGTCCTGATAAGAGATGGTGCAGTGTATATCAGCCGGCTCAGCTCTGACACAGGTCCACAGATGTCCTCGGAAAGGGAGTGGGTAGGGGAGGTGAGGAGGAGCAGAGTTTCTTGTTCACATAACATCCAGGAGAGTTTGAGATAGTTGGCCAATTCAAGGCAGACACAGGGGAGCCAGATTCAGATAACAACAGTTATTTTGTGTCAGGCCAACTCTGCTTGATTTCTGTCTGCCTTGTATTTCTACTGGTACGTCTCAATGGCGATGTCAAACAGCCAAAGTTTTTGTGGTCAGCACTACCGGGCTGAGCTTGTAGCTTCTCCAAGGTTAATTCCTTCCCGCCGGCGAGTTTCAGGAGCCAGAAGTGGCCTGTGATTCTCAGAAATCATGGCCAGCTTACGGCTCAGCTCACACAGCATCTGAGTCTGAGTGTTCACCACACGGCACATTTCATCATACAAGCCAGACAGCCCCACAATGGCCAGAACAGCTGCCAATGTTTTATGTATTTGTCGATATGCCAGGTAACTGCCAACTCCAAACAGCAGAAATCCTGTTATCATAAATCCAATTATGTACGCATCTTCTACATCCTCAACAAACAATGCACAGGCACACGATCATCCAATACCCCCCAGGAATCAATCGTGTATCCAGCTGCAAGTGTCCTGTCAGGGCATGAGGGTTCTCCTTCCCTCTTTCTCATCAAGAAAATTTTATCAATTGTCTTGAGAGACCAGCTGACCAGATCCATAATTTACAATTCAGAAGATACAGTATGTAAAGAGAGGTTCTGATAGGGTTCACAGGACAAAGAGCAAAGTTGGAGGGAAGCAGGAATGGCAGGGAAAAGTGTCTGCCTTTGTCGAGAGCAAGCGCGGTAAAACAAACAAAAAAATTAACACACCTCAGAGGAAACAAAACTGGTTATAATTTGTTATTTTGTACAAATATTGTACTAAAACTTGATATGGTATTAGATGGGAGTTCTTCAGAGGACAATGTCAAAGTACTACTTATTAATCAACATCATTCCTTAGAATGCTATCTACGGGATTTAGCTTTGTCTAACTGTTAGCAAAATATCTCCTGAACCACTTGACAGATTTCAGTAAACTTTCAGAAAGTAATCACTGGATGTTCAGCTACAGCAGAGACACTTCTGGGATGAATCCAATCCAAGATCGACCCACAGGAAACACAGAGAGGATAATAACTGAGTTGTTTTAGCTTATAATGAGCTAAAACCTGATGAGGTAGTAGCCGAGAATAATTTACAACAGATACTCTGAGGGCGACGTCTCACAATATTTCATGAGAATGTGCTAAATTATGTTTTCAAGGTTTAACCCAAACAATTACATCTACACATTTATGATTAAGATTAAAAACAAAACTCCTGTATAACATTTGGTGGGTGACAAGCATTGCCTCACCATGGTCGATGGTGGGTGAGAGGCATCCCCTCACACCTGACTCTTTCTTTCAGGTTGTGTTAGCATGAGCAGCAGCAAACTGCATGTGCAACCGTTTGTTCACATCTAAAGGTGGAGTCGGTCAGAGTTCCAGTCATAGAAATCACCATTGGTGAAAAAGGAAATGCTCTCAGAGGGAGTGGACCTGGAGTCTCTGCCAGCCCAAATACCTGCTGCTGAGAACCAGGAAGACCGGGGTCGGGGGTGATGGAGCAGAATCTTATCTGGCCCCGGCTGTCGGTGCATTAGTTAAAAACTGGGCGAGAACAAGCCCTGGCAGCCTGGTGACGGTCCCAGCTGGGGGCCATTTTCTGACACTTATCACACGAGGGCTTCCTCCGGCCTCGGCCCCCACCGGGCCCCTCATCCTATCACTGTTATTGCAGTCGTCTCCCTCCACTCTGCTGCTGACACCTCACAGTTTTTGTGAAGGAGGACTTTTCTCTCTCTTTCTGACAGATATGCAGCCTTCACCTGTTTAGGTCGTGTCAGCACAAAGTCGGGTTTTCAGGGTGAAAAGGTATCGGGAGGAAAGAGACGCTCATCCTGAGCAGTGTTGTTGGAAACTCTGATCAGCTACGAGAGGACTGGGTCGAAGGATTCCTGCCGCTTTGTTTTCATAGCATCACTGAATCCTGTAGCGTTTCATTAAAAATGCATTGCCTGTTGCCGTAGGTGAAGGTGGAACAATAACGTCTGCACCAATCTCTGTGTGTTAACAAAATAACTCTTGAGCCACTGACCTGATTTCAATAAAACTTTCAAAAGGTATGTCTATAACCGATTTACTCTTCTAGTCAACTCAGTTCAACATGGCCACCACAACAAAGCAATCGAAGCCAACACAAAAATGGCTGAAACGCAATTCATTTACCAGAGATTGAACTGGAAGTTGGTGTGGTAGTGACTGACTCATAACCAAACTACTGTATACTCTGAATGCTGACTGATCTGAGTTTAAGCTTTGACATTAAATTTGCCGCTTGTTAGCACAATATTTAATATAAACAGCTTTAACTGAGTCAGTGTTACAGATATTGTGGTACTAGCTGACCGTCATACCCAAAACATGGTTTGACAGCAGCACATTGTGCAACTTTAATAATAACTGTTGGAGTATTTATGTCTGTTAGCAAAATACCCTATAAACCACTAAATTTAATGAAACTGTCAGACAGTCATTATTTTATGTAAATCTACAATTTAACAACTTTCAAAGTCAGCTCAAGATGGCTGTCAACGCTAACAGACTAGCCTACACAGATGCAGCTGAGCATTGGTGGGTTTGTCAGGTGTTGAGATCAAATCTGGTAGAAGAGTCACAACGGACTTGGTTTGGAGAAACAGTTTTATTGGACATGTACAAACCAGTCCAATCTAAAACCCTGCTCCAACCAGCTACTGGCTACTCCGCATTATCTAAACTGAGAGTTCTCTGACTGCTGTCTGCTGCAGGTGAGATACTGACAAAGTATAAGATATCGGCAAAACCCCACATTGTAAAATACACACAAATCAGACACCTATCTATCCTCTCACTTGCACCTAATGATAAAATTAGAGTGACCAGTTATTAAACCGGCATAATACTGGTCTGTGGGAGTGAATCAAAGTCCTCAGGATTGAATCTTTGACCTTCTAGCTGTGAGGCAACAACTCTGACCACTGCTCTACTGTGCAAATGATCAAACAAGCTGTACACCAATGTCTTCCATCTCTGAGGGATTTGAATAGTAGATATTTGTAGTTTTCTAGATGAGTGTTTTTTTCTGGACTGGAACTGAACAGGGAATGTAAGTAAACCTTAATGTTTTTGGTGTAAGATATTCAAGTGGGTAGAAGTTACACTGTGTCTAAGGCAGCACAGAATGACAGAACCTGGAGAGTGAAAGGAGACATTTTATCGAGCACCAAGGGCAATGGAGGAGCCAGGGGGTGGCCATTGGTGGCCTTGCCCACTATAGATCAATCTTTTGTCATCCCAATCATTTGAAGAAACTATACTTTTAAGCAATATAAAACTTGAATGTATGTTAAAGGAAGCTTTTATAGATGCAGCCACACACCAACATGGATGACAATAACTCACAAATTTTTCAAATTTTCATGCTCACTACATGCAGGGACAGACAGATGGAGAGTATTTCCATTTTCCCCTTTTTCCTCTGTGACGGAGGACAACAATATACCTGGGGAAGGTAAACTTGACCAAATAATACATTTAGGATTTTCCTTAAAATATTTAAAATATTTTGTACCATATTTTTCAGCAAACAAGTTGCACCTTTTTCTTAATCTGCATACCCTGCAACTTATACACCAAATTGACTTAATTATGTGTTTCCCCATATTTATAACCCAATTTTTGGCTGAGATCTGACAACTTAATTCGTTGTGAAATGGAAATTATTAAACACTACCATTTTCAGCCACTAGAGGTCCCTTGATTGAGATGGCAAGCCAAGTGTCTCATTAATAGTTAAAAGTGGTTATTAATGAGACAATTGGCTCACCATAGAAGCCACCTTCGTCTTGCTCCAGAACTCCTGGAGCAAACGTCAAATCAGCTGCATTTCACCACGCTGCCCAGGCGAAATGCAGCTGATTTGAACATTATAGTGCATTTCTTAAGGAAAAATTCAACTGAGACACGACTTTACTACAAGTTCAAGCAAACAAGTACTGGTAATTGTTTTTAGGTGCTTATCTTGTTAATTTTTGAATAAATGCACAGCGAGTTGCCCCTTTGCACGCTCCTGCTTCCGCGAATTGGCGTTTGAAATGCAGCTGATTTGTTCATCAAAGTGCATTTATTAAGGAAAAGTTATACGCATAATAAATGTGACTTTTAGGGCGTAGCAACATATTTATGTATTTTTCCACTTTAATAGACATATTTGGAATGGTGCAACTTATACGGCGGTGCGACGTGTACAGCAGAAATTACGGTATATGTTATACTGTATCTGTAACGACAACTAATACTAAAATAAATACCACGGTACATCAGTTGGCTTTCACTGTACTGAATTTTTGCCAATGAGCACATTTTTCACCAGTAGTCACAGAACAATGGTGAACATGAAACACCTTTTATTCACTTTAACATTTTCTGGTAACAGGTTCTCTCGTGCACGTTTCCACTTCAGTGTGCTGTGAGGTGGCCAGCCTTTAGTCTACAGCAGCTGCCTGTGACCCTTCCATCCACCTTCTGTCCAGTAATCACAGCTTCATGCCTCTATGGAAACAAACAGAAACAGGACGCCGTGGTTTTGTGCACATTGTTAGCCGGCCTGTGTTCTCCGAGCTGCTCCGTGTTGTCACCGCGTTCAGGTAGCAGCCATGAAAGGTTCAGTTCGCCGCAGCCGCTCGGCTCTTGTCATTTTAACAACACAAAAGCTGCACCTGCCCAAAGCTTTGTCACCTGCAATCAGTCACTGAGGGCTCTCGTCTGTAAAGTGTGCGGGCTCTTTGTCTCCGTTTGCTTTTTATTTGCATCTCTGAACTGGCAGCGTTCGTGATCAGAGCTCACTATTAATGTTGTTGTGTTCTATTTAGTTGAATTTTATTTATATTCACCAGAAACTGATACAGTTTCCTCCTCAAATGGACCATGCTGACATCTGTGTTCCACTCACATCTGATCAATATGGACCTTTTCTGTTAGAAAAAGTTTTTTTTTTTATCTGATAGACATGAGAGGTCATGACCCTGTCTACACAAAGCATTTTATTGTTATTTTAAATAAAGTTTGTTGATTTTTGTTCATCTGTGATGCTCCTGGACTAAAGTGATCAACCGGTAGAAATAAATGTTTGAAGTCAGATGTGAAAAACTGACTTCAGCACATCTATGCAACGCACCCCCACACAGACACACGCACACCCACAAGTTTGTCTTTCTAGCTTTTACATTAACTTCCAGTCATTTTTAATTATTCTCTATAGCCAAACTCTAAACCTAACAAGGTCAAGGTTCTTTATTGTCATACACACCACATGTGGTACATGTGGTGTGTATGAAATTGTGTACAAAGGGTCCCCAGTTACATTCAACAAAAGTATAAAATGTAAAGAAAAACAGTGATAAGATCTAAGAAATGCACTAAACACTTAATAGTACAAATAAAATATGTCGAACGACAGCAGCACCAACATGAGTCTGTGTGAGCAGATGAGTATGAATGAACACAGCAGCGTGAAATAAATCAGCAGCATGAGATCAGCAGAATGGATAGTCAGCAGCACATATCAACAATCAAGTGGCAAATACAATATTTTTTTTTAACAGTGATTATCCTGGTTAGAGATTCATGAGTCTAACAGCCTCAGAGTAGAAGCTGTCCCTCAGTCTAGTGGTTCTACACTTAATGCAGGGCAAAAAATATCTGTGCTGGGTGTGTGGGGTCCTTCATACCCAGCACAAACCTATCCATAAACCTAACCCATCCTCAATTGACACCTTAGTCTTGAACCTAACCCCTAACCCTCCAGTGGCGCTTCTTGTGGTGTTCCTATTGTGTTTGTCGATTCTTACAGATATTTGAGTATTTTGGTCGATTCGCATCTCTCTTTTAAGCCTCATTGAAAAATTGGTAAGGAAACTGAAAGTCAAATTGTGTTTCTTTATCAGAAATAGATCCTGTTTATCTCTGAATGCTAGGAAACGCCTTGTAACTGCTACACTCATTCCCTCCATTGATTATGGTGATATTAGCTACATGAATGCTCCTACAAACACCCTGCAGATGTTGGATGCTGTCTATCACGGTGTACTAAGATTCATAACTGGCTGTGATTATCGTACCCACCACTGCACCCAGTATTCACTGGTTAACTGGACATCATTAA
>JARVGS010001454.1:16880423-16890691 GCA_031762315.1 Hypsolebias antenori
CACGGCGCCAAGTTTAAAATCACTTTTAAATCAAATTTTCATTGATTTATCATATTGCTTGTAAAAAAAAGAAAATACGTAGTTGAATGAGACAACATATATATGTTGGGCCACTTTATGCATAGTTTCAACATCATGTCACACACACTTTAAGGCGTTTTAAACCCTCCCCGACACACTGCAGGAGGAAGTTTCTCCCACAGTGTGGGCTGCACACAGGTGCAGCAGGTGCTAAATATTTTAAAACTAATTTATTTTAAATAAAAATTCCATGCCGACCATGCGGCTCATCCATCAATCAGCCAGTTGTGTATCATGTCCAATTTTACATTAAAAAAACATGATAGAGCGAGTCCACGAAAAATGGACCGCGAAGTAGTGAGGGGACTACAGTATGTCATAAATATTTCATGAAATGATGGGCAACTGTGGAATAATTCATTGGCTGTACCCCTACAACTTGTTATCTGTCCAATTCAAGATGGCTGCCGCAGCTTAGCTTCACGAAAATTGTGCTAAAATTTGTTGCAGTCGCAGCCGAGTTGATAACACATATGTCTAGTTCTGCTCATCGCAACACAGTAAAACCTAACAAATACGTCAAATCTGCCTGTTAGCAAAATATTCCTTGGACCACTGGTCAGATTTTAATGAAACGTTCAGTGAGTCATCATTGACTGATGAGCTGCAACTGGTGAACTTTTCACATCAACGCAGTTCAAGAAGGCCACCACATCTAATCAACAACAGTTAAAACGTGGTCATTCTTACAGATGCTGAGCCGAGAGGGTCTTCGTTTTAGACTCTGGTGTTAAAGCAGGTGAGTGGCATGCATTCTTCAAGGAACGCTGGGTCTTATAAACTGCAATGAGGTTCATTCTCTAAGTGTTAGTCATGCTAACAACATCCTGCAGTTACCCTCCAATGACGACCATAAACGGTACCGCAGGAGTCGATTGCTTCATTTCGCCTCTAACATGAAGCTTCTTCAGAAGTGCAGCAGATCAGCTTCAGTTGTTGGAGCTTCTCGGCCTCCCCAGCTCTGCTCTCTTCAGCAGACCCGGTCTCGTGCTGCTTGAGGTTTGCTTTCAGCACATGTGGTATATCGCGACGACCTACATGGGTGCGATAAAGCAAACAGTCCGCAGTCCCTCCCTGACAGACTAATTTGAACAAATTCTCAAATTGCACCCCCAAATTGAAAGCACATTGGGGCGTGGGTGGCCATCGCTTATAAAAATCTGGATAAATGGCCGTCAACGAGGCCAAAACGCCGCTCGGGCAGCAGGCCCCGGTTACTGTATGCGCAGCTGAGACAGATGTGGCGCTCGCAGTCGGAGCGGTGTGGCGGCCTGAGCAGCGTCTCTGTGCGCGACGTGGCAGGACTGTTGTGTTGCAGGGTGGGGGCAGTTCGTCCCTGCTCTCTGCCAACAGTGTGCACGAGTCCTGATGAAGCTGAGGAATGTTAATCAACTGGCCCAAACACACACACACACACACACAGTGAGCACGCTGTGTGAAACCATGATGATGATTGCGCCATCAATTTCTGGAGGATTGGGGCTAATATCTGAGATTTTGAATGGATGTTACATGACCTGCAATCACTAATACTTCCAGGGTTTGGCTCTGCTCCACCACCCCCACCCCCACCCCCAGCCCCCTCCGTTCATTTACTTTTTCTGCATTGTGGAAGCTCACCTCAGCTCCAGCTCTTAGCAGAGAAGGCGGAAGTCTATTTTCTGGTTAAGTTGATTTTAATTTGGATCGTTGGTGCTGTGGAGGCCTCGTTCCTTCTCCTTTTGCATCTGCATCATTTACTCGTTACCACCGGGCTGTGTGTCTGTCTGTTCTGACAACAGCACACGAACCTCAAGATCGTTTGTGTGAAAACTTACAAGTAATCACTGGATAAAACAACAAGTGGTGTAGTCAGTCCAGTTCAAGATGGCCGCCACAGCCCACTGACAACAAAAATGAAAAAGGCTGTAACGATCAGTTTTACTGATCCTGAGCTAAACTTTAGTGTGGGGTTTGCTGAGTCTGATCCCATAAACACAATTTGAGCACTAATGGATTAATGAGGTTTAACTCTTGACAGTCTGTCTGTTAGCACAATATCTGAGGAACTACTGGATGGATTTAAATAAAACGTTAAGGAAATAATCGCAGTTACACCCACAATTATTTAATTTTGGAGGCAACCCAATTCATACTTGTTAACTCAGACAGATGATTTAAGAAACACAACAATGAGTGTACACCAGTGGATTACACAGCCATCGGACTAAAACTGTGTGTGGTAGTACTGGAGAGTCGTTCACAATGTGTACTTTAATAGTGTGAATGTTTATGAAGTATTCACTCTATTGTGATCTATTTTTCGTCTGTACGTTTTTCTGCATCTTTCTTATTCCACAATCAAAACGTTCAGCTCATTCAGGAGACGGGTGCTATGACGTTTGGTATTGGTGCAACATTAGCTTTTTGAAATATTTAGCCTTTTCTGCCACTTTTATTCCTCATAGGAAATGAATTGAGCTCATTTTACATCCTTCACATCTTTAGATCTGTTTACAACCTTTTACTGCTCCTTTCATGTTTCGTTCTGGTTCAGCTTCTTTCAGCTTCTTTGTGCAAACTATATCTTTTTCAGCTACTTTCAGCTAATTTCAGGGTTTTTTTTTTTCCCCAGCTGTTTTGCATTTCTTTAAGGATCTTTCTGCTAACTACAACATTTTGTGCTTCATCTAACTTTTTTTCTGCTAATTTCAGCTCGTTATCCTCCTTTCAGCTTTTTCTGTTATTTAAGTTTCTATTTAGCTGTTTTTGTACTAAATTTAGCCTTTTCAGCTAATTCCACATTTTTTTAGCTCATTTCAGCTCGGTCCACTTCCTTCTGGTAAATTAAGCTTCTTTGTTTTTAATACTTTTTGGCTGTTTATTTTTTTTTTTTACTATTTTCAGTCCTTTTTTTTTTAGCTAATTTCTTAATTTTTGTGCTCATTTCTGCTTATCTATACCTAATTCAGCAAAATGTGTTAATTCTGCTTTTTTCTGCTGAGTTGGTCTTGTTCTTCCATTTCAGCTACATTTCAGCATTTTTTTAGGCTAATTTCTGCTGTTCTTCAGCAATAAGCATTCATACTGCATTTTCGCAGGAAATGCAATTTCTCTACTTGCCATACAAGTGCAATGTTTTTGTCTGTTAGCAAAATATCTTGTGAACCACTGGACAGATTTTAATGAAACTCTCAGTACGTAATGTCTGAACGAACATCTGCAAACGATTCAACCAAGAAGCTAGCTCAGTTCAAAATGGCCACCACAGCTAAATGTTCTCAGCGAACAGTTAACTGGCTACAACGCTGTTGGTTTTACAGCTACTGGACTCAAATTTATGGTGGTAGTAACTTAGCATCTTATGTAACACACAGTTTGAGAACTAAACACATTTTCGCCAGATCTCACAGCGTTGCAGGCGATTATGTCACATGACGTCATCACAGAGTCAGACACACGGCTGTAACATCTCCTCCCCATCTTAGTTGTTCATAGTTAACTCTAAAATGAAAGGCAACAGTTTGTATGCTTTTAAGGAAGGCTGGATATTTAATGATTCCTCTTGCCTTTAGTCTTCTGGTGTTACTAAAATGTCATTTTTGCGTCTTTGGAGTTGGGCCTAAACTGAAAGATCAGCCTGCAGTGGAACAATATTCAAATTAATTTGTATTAATTTCAACATGCCAGCACAGAGGATCCTCTCCTGTGTCTACAACCCACATGAGGTATAAATCAGAAAGGTTCAGAGTTGTGCTGCAGCCGTTGGTCATTCTGAAGGCTGCTGTGCGGTCAGACAGACCCACCCGCCGCAGCGCCGCACAATGAGCCTGTTATTCTGAAGCCGAGCATCTCTCTCTGCCCAGACGCAGCGCGCTGAGAAAACTGTTGACACCCACAAAATACAGTTCCCATTACGTCACACCAAGGTCCGTCACATTTTTTGGGAGGAAAGTTAAATATAGTGGAGCTCGCAGCTGCTCCACCCAACGTTCTGTCGCATGTTCGGCAGCAGCAGCAGAAGGAGCTCACACTGTTCTGAAAGAAGACAATCCGTTGTGCATCCAGACTCCAGCCAGATGTTAGGTTTTCTATCAAACTTTCATTAGCACACTGCCTTAGAGGCCTGGCTGTGTTTCCCCAAACAGAAACACGTAAAGCCGGATGACTGCGAGATCGAGACTTCAGAGGCACGAGGCTCACTTTTAGCTGCCTTCACTGCAAACTGCAGCTCATCCTTCTTTGCTGTGCTGAACATTTCAGGTCAAGCTCCCTCCTGAGGCAAAGCACCTGGCCTTCATCTCTCTGCAGAACATGTGGAGGAAAGAGTCACCGTCGACCATGGGGCAATAAGATTCATAACTGGCTGCAACTACCATACCCATCACTGCACTCTGTGTTCACCAATAACTTCATGCAGACTCACACACTGGTACATTTTCATCTCTAAATCACTCCTTGGTCTGCTGCCTTCATATATCTCCTCCCACATGTCACGTTCTCAGTGCAGTTACGGCGTGCGCTCTCAGGGATCCATTACCTGCAGCGTCCCCTCAGTGTGAACTGAACCCAGCAAAAAGGCCTTCTTTTACTCAGCTCCTGTTTCCTGGAACACCTTGCAACAACATCTGAAACTGTCTACTTTGATCTCTTTAAGGCATTTTAAACATTTGTTCAAGGTTCAAAGTTATTTTATGGCCATTCACATCACATGTGGTACATGAAGTGGAACGAAGTTATGTACTCAGGGTCCCAGTTACATCCAAAAACAGCTAAATTATAAAATATAAAAATAAACAGTAAATAAGGATCTAAGATATACGCTAAACACACGCCAAACGATACGCTACGAACATGAGTCTGTGTGAGCAGATGAGTATGAATGAGTACAGCAACATGAGATCAGCAGCAGCATGAGATCAGCAGCATGAGATCAGCAGCATGGATAAAGTGGAAAACCTCCAGTTAGTGGCATTACAGTGATTATCCTGGTTAGAGATTCATGAGTCTAACAGCTTCAGGGTAGAAGCTGTTCCTCAGTCTGGTGGTTCTACACGAAATGCTCCTCAACCTCCTTCCTGAGGGGAGTGGTGCAAAGTGGGTTTGTGCTGGGTGAGTGGGGTCCTTCATGATGCAGGTGGCTCTTTTCCTGCATCTGGAGGTGTAGATATATATTTTATCATGTCAATAGAAATATCAAAGCAAATATTCTTTTTAGTATTTTACTTTGGTTTATGTGGCCTCTTGATTTTACTGTTTATATGACTACTTTTATTTTATTTTAATTGCTTTTGTTGAATTATTGTTATCTGTACTTTATATGTTGTCTGTCTAAAACAGGTCTCTTGAAAATGAGTCCTCGTGACTCAATGAGACTAACGTGTTTTCTCAACTCGCCTTGATGAACTATTTTCACTTGGAGGAAAATGAATAAACAAATATATATATATGGGGGTAAAGGGGGTAAAAGTAATGGATGACTGCTGGTAGTAATTGTCTTTAAAACCACTGAGTTTGTTTTAAATAAACTGAGATAAAATGTGGAGTGGTAGTAGCTGAGAATCATCCACATCACATACTCTGAGCACTGACAAATCCTGCAAGATTTTTTTTTTTTTTTAACTTCATCAAGCAGGACACCAGCTTCTAATTTAGAAATCTGTTTGTACTGTATCATTTCTGTGGTCATCAAACTGTTCATGCCACAGCACACTTCCTGTTTCATGGTCTCACCTCGCTGAGTTTGTAAAAAAAAACAAAAAAAACAACGCAGACTTACTTTCCCTGAGGTAATTGAGATGAGACAGAAGCACTTCTGCGTTGTACATGGAGGTGAGGCGGAGGAAGTCGTCTTTGTTCATCTTGCAGAGCTCCTTGCCGTCCGTGTTTTGGAACATGGACATGTCGATCTCCAACAGGCCATACTCCTTGATGGCCCACTCCAGCCACTGGCGCACGTGGTCCTGGGACCACAGGGACGGGTCTGCAGTGCAACAAGTACAAGAGAGTTCAGGATTATAAACTGGGATTAAAACAAACCTATTTATGGAGAGTCATAGAAAGCTACTGGCAAATATTGTGTATCTTACAGATGTGAGGGCAGATGACAAGTGAATTTATTCTCAGTGACTGCTTCACAACAAGAGGGTTAATAAATTCTCATTTTAACTGTAAAATAATAAAACACTGAATGAGTTTCTCAGAAACTGAATGCTTATTTCAAGGTACATTACTGAGATATATTTTTTTCCAAATCTCATTTTGTGTTTACAATGTTTTTCTCATACCAAAGTCAACTCATGCACAAAGAATTTTTTTTATATCTCTTCAGAATTTTAAACAGACGTGCTGTGATGCGTTTGTGTGACGACTCCTGCGAACGCATCGTGTTTCAGCTCCGTGCCTGTAAAACGAACACTTTGTGTTTACTGAGGCCAAACAGCATCACTTGTAGACAAACTGCCAATAATTCCTTTAAACTCTGCCCAATACAGTAGTCCCTTAAATATTTTACTAACTGACAGACAATAGTGCACACACACTGCAAAAACAGTACTTGAAGTGAGCCACATATTCCTAAATGTGACCAAATGTTCTTGTTTTGAGATTTTAAAAATAATCTGTCGGTGGTGTAAGCAAAAGTTGCTGGGCTGGAATTCTTAAAACTAGCCAATGAATCTAACTACTGTGTGCCTTTAAACTAAGCTGTCCAAAACTGAAGAGAATTGCACTTCTTACAAGCAAATATAGTTTTCCTTGAGAAATATTTTCTGAGAATGAGTGTTTGTTTCATTGCTTCAAGAACTTTTGACTTATAACAAGGAAATCGGCCCTGATGCGTAGAAGATCTTTACCTAAATTGAGTATTATGCATTATGCATGCAGTGTCTATGCAGACACTGGTAAGCACATGACTGTCTTACCAAACAACAAATCACACGTAAAAATATGAAGTACAGAGATTTCCTGTTAAAACGTGACAACTTCTGAGGTCGGTTGTCTTTTTGAAGCGTGCATTCCATTCAGGAACGTTACTGTCATGTTATGATTGTTTTGATCTTCATGTTAAGTCGTTCATAAAATGTTTGACCCCAAAAGGCCTGTTTGCTGCCTAGAAGAAATCTGCGTAACGTTCCTTTTGGTCTTTGACATTATTTACTTGTGTGCTCAGAGCAGCATTATGTTCTGCAACAAACGCAGAGTTTTATGATAATACATTTGATTTTTGTTTATAGATTATGTATATTACACATTCATTATGCACCTGGTATGAGTGTTGTATGTGGACCTTTAAATTTCAGAAAACGTGCACATATTGCTGCTTCTTGTAAAAAGTAATGTTCATTAACGTGTCAGTGCAGAAAACAGAACAAACTGAACAGAATTGGGTCAAACTATTCTTTTCGTTCATGCTCGGTATTTTAGGAATAGGCCTGTGGACAGTTGTTTGTGTTTATACCATTAAATAGTTAATGTGATAATAAATTAAATAAATAAATAAAATAAGAATCTGCACTATTGTTTTCCTGATTCTCTTCGTTGTCACGGTTATCGTCTTTCTGTACGTTATTTGGAACAATACTCGTCCACAGTTTTATGGGTTATTTCAACAGCTCCTGAATCAAAATGTTCAGCTCATTTGGGACATTCCTGCTATTTGGTCTTGGTGCAACTTTAGCTTTTTCAAATATTTAGCTTTGTCTGTTTTTTCATTTATTTTTTTTCCCCTGAAAATGAATGGAGCTTCACATTCTTTGATCTGTTTACGACCTTTTACTGCTCTTTTCACATTTTGTTCTAGTTCTGATTTCATCAACTTCTTTGTGCTACCAGTAATTTTAGCTTTCTTAAGTTACTTTCTGCTACCGGTAATTTTAGCTTCCTTAAGTTACTTTCTGCTACCGGTAATTTTAGCTTTCTTAAGTTACTTTCGGCTAATTTCAAGTTGTTGTTTTTTTCTGCTTTTATATGCTCGTTCAAGCTTATTTCATCCAACTTCAGCTTTTTGTGCTTCTTTTTTTTTATTATTGTAACCTATTAATCCCCAATGGGGAAATTAATTCTCTGCATTTTTCCCATTGCACATGGGAGCACAAATGTGAAGCAGAGGGCTGTTGTTCAAGGCACCTAGGGAGCAGTTGGGGTTAAGAGCCTTGCTCAAGGGCCCAGAGTGGTGAAAATGAGGGTGAAGGCAAGTGTGGGTGTTTCACTTTTTCACCTAATTTTGATGTTGTCGATCTGGGGAGTTGTCCATGCAGCGACTCTCCAATCAAAGGCCCACCCTCTCAAACCTCTGCACCACCACTCCCCCTAACTCACAACTAGCAATTCTTTGATCTCCTTTCTGCTAATTTCAGCTTTAAATAATTTATTATAATTTCAACTTTTTTCTGCCTTTTCAGCTACTGTTTAGTGTTTTTTCAGCTGTATTTAACTTATTTGGCTAATTCCACCTTTTGTGCTGATTTCAGCTTCTTTCAGCTTAATTCAGCAAACATGCTCGTTCTGCTTTCTTCTACTAATTTAAGCTTTTTCATGCTTTTTCAGCTACCTTTCAGCTATGCTTTTTTCACATTTCAGCTGTTTTCAGATCATTTCAAATTTTTTGTTTATTTCTGATTCTTTTTTGCTTAAATCAGCAAACATGTAACATTTTCTGCTGTATTTGGAAGTATTTTTGCTTCTTCTGAACATTTTTCTTTTCCCCCATTTGCGAGTGTTTCAGCAAATCATTCAGCTCTTTTTGGCTACGCGTTTGTTCAAATTGCTCATGCAGTGACAGTTCAGCAACTGAAAAATGTTGGTTTTATTATTAGCTTCTTCAGCAAAAATAATTCAGCAACAAACACTCATACTGCATTTCCACATGATTTTTGTTCATGAATTGCACAGTTGAACAAGGTGTTCTGTTACAAACCAGCAATATAAAAACTGGACATTTATCATATAAAAACATTTATGGCACTGTTAAAACTCAAACTAAAACTGTAGAGTAATCCAGTCTGCTGTAAAAACGTAGAGACTGTAGTGCACGGGTTTTATTTTTACGATTATAAAGTCCAGATCGTGTCTCGTTGTCGGACTTGCTTGAATAAAGAAAAAAAAAAAAGACACATCACTCCTGAGGTCGACTCGTACCTGCAGGAACAATAACTCTGCGCTCATTGGTGGTCATGTTGGGGGGCGGGGCATTCTTCTCATCCATGTAGGTTCCATAGGTCATTTGGGAGGTGTCGTTTCCCCCCACCAGCTTGTTACATTTGCCCACACTGCAGTCCACAGGAGACTCCCTGCTACACACAAACACTTGTCAAACTTTTGAGGCCTAAACCTGCATCGCCAATAAAGTGTCTGAGTGACACAGAACCCAGGAGGTCCGGTGGTACCTGGAGCCGTTCATGTGCTCGTATTCTCTCTTGACGTTGACCCTCACAGGCTGGCCGATCCACTCCTGCTGAGGGGGTAGGGGGTTGATTTTGTGGGTCTGGCCGTAGTCCTGTGTCCCAGATGCTGTCATATCTGCTTTGGGGAGGGGGGCAGCAGCAGCGTACGGAGGCTCAAATAACGACTGGTCTTCACTCACCACAGACAGCGCCTCCTGCAGGTACAGGGAACATTTTTTAATCAAATGTTTTATATATCACAAGCAAAGGTCACAATGTATGGACCACTGTCCTTCACGCAGCTTCAGAAAGACAATCCATCAAAATGTACGAGTTGATTAGAAGATCTGTGCTTGTGCTTTTCATAGTAGTGAATTGTACAAGCCCACCTCTGACACAGATAAGAGGTTTAAAACAAAATATTGAGGAACATAACTCTATGATTGATCTTTTCATGGTGGTGAACCCCAGCCCATCTTTACTTCTACTAGATTCAGTCTCTCTAAAACGTTTTTCTTGGCCTGCTCTGTGTTAATAAGTGACAAAATGCTCTTCCGGTTGTTTTCCTGTTCACTTTCTGTACAGCTCCTGTCCACATTTTTCTAAATATGCTTCTGCCAGCAAGTTCATTTGTCCTAAAATTTTGTCCTAAAATTTGTCCTAAAACTCATACAAGTTCTTAGTTTAGAAAAATGTGTTTATAGCATTACATTGCGAAGAAAATATGGGTTTGTGAGATTAGCAAATTACAGTAGTCCCTCCTTTATTGCGGGGGATCCGTACCCAGAAGCCCCACAATACGGTAAGTAAAAGACCACAAAGCAG
>JARVGS010001454.1:16972882-16986062 GCA_031762315.1 Hypsolebias antenori
GCCCTGCGGGCGTACGCATCTGCCTCTGCGTACGGACGGCGTAGAGCGGCGTACAGCCGAACGCAGAGCTATACTGGAGCCTTTAGCCGTCTTTCCTCAAAGGTTTGTTTTAGGGCAAACGTGCCGATGTCCACAAAGAGTTCACGTCTTTTTTTTTTTTTTCTTTTTTCTGTGGTGTGCTCCAGATTTTCTTACTCTTTTGCAGCGCACCACCTGTTTTTTGAGTCAGCATGCATTGGGTGCTGGTTCTGTAATCAGGTGAACAATCGGTGCACAGCCGCAGACTGTATCTGTATCAGACCCACCACATCAGAGCTATATTGATTGACTGGTTGGTCCAATCACAATAATAGGTAAGAATGTAGCTGGTGGACTCTGCTGTGCAAGTGTATTTGTCATACACCAGACAATATGAATCTGATTGACTTTGTCATTTGGATGTGAACTTCTATAACGTTTTAGGTTTTTGTTCAAGATGCAAAAGTAAAAAAAAACAAGCAAACAAAAAGAGATTGATCACTGCTAGCTACCACTTGTCACTGTTAAATCTGTATTTTCCACAATGCAAAATTTGTGATAAGCATCCTCAGTACACTAATAAACCAATGCACCTGGTTAACGCTGTCTATTACATCGTTGAACACTTTATGTGCTGCCCTTCAACCAGCATTAGTTTATGCATTGTTACAATGTTTCACTAAGCAAATTATGAGTCGGTGTGTAGAATTGCACAAGATATGGTCATTGCTTGTATTATGTCCAGTCACGTTGTCTAATGAAGCAGCACGGTATTCCCTGAAGTCCAGTCATTCTGTGATGAAATGAGTCACAACCCGTCTGTGCGTGCCTATGTGCCTGTGAATGTTGTTAACGGGGTGGAGGCAGAAAGAGAACTAAACTAGCGTGAGGGAGATAAAGAAAGAGTTTGAGTAATAGTTTACATAACCAGTATTATCCTCATGTGCTGGATATTGTTTCCATCGCAGCTTGCAAAACTCTGACTCATAACTTTTAGCATGATCAAATTCTAGATGACATATTTTTCATCAGTAAATTCAATCGAACCTGAGGTGCTTCTTGTCATTGTGAACATAACACATCTAATGATATAACAAATATGAATGTGGCTAGAGATTTTTTTTATGTTTTATACTCATTCTAGCCATAGAGGCAACACTGAGCTTAAAATAGAAGGGCAATTCATCAACCAGAGCTGAAACCATTTTGCTCCTCAGACCACAAGTCATTTTTTGGTCACATTAGAGGAAAACAAGAAAGCTGTGAGAAGCACATTAGTGATTGTAAAAGTGAGGTGGAATGTGAGGCATGCAAGATAAAAACAATGTGGTCTGGTAGGAATTCATTTATCAAGTATTCATCTGTGGAACACAGGTTGCTTATTCTCAAGCAGCAGTCTCTTTTGTGTGTGATGTGTAATTAGAGTCAGCCCTGGGACGTCTAACATACGTACATGTTGCAGCAAAGAATGGCTATGAGGGATCTGGCAGTGTGACCATGAGGCTGTCCCACATAATTCACACTTGTATCAGAGGCCTGGTTGTGGAATGCATCAGTTTGGACTAAGAATGGTCCAGGCACCATGTTTTGTGGAAAAAATGAAACACAGAAAGTAAACTGTTTGTCAGATATGCCGTGTGTTTGGTTTAATGCCTAAACAGTTCCCCCAGAACATCCCATGTCTGTTTATAACAGGAACGGACACTTCGGGTGGGAGGGATATTAGAGTTGCCTTGCACCACCTACACTTCCCAGTATTGTGTTTGCCTGTCAGTTACTTTTGCCTCCTCGCTATGCTACCTAGCTACGGACCAGGGATATCCTTCATGCTTATTCAGTTTTCAGATCCTTTAAGTTATTTTCTTCCATAAAATAATAGAAAACGTCTGGGTTGTGCAATGATGGTTTGTGATACAAAACTGCTGCTCAGACCTTAAGCCATCTGTTTTCACATTGTTAAAACCTTGAATGTAGTTAAATAAGCGTCACGGTGCCAAAGAAGCTACTGCTGCTCTTGTTCAGCTGACAGCAACCTCCATTAGGTCCTGTGGCATATAGTGTGATGACTCCAAACACGACGCCATACCAAGTGCTGAGACTTTGCGATAAACACCACAGTTAATGTGCTTTTACATCATACGCTAATGTGATTTTAGAAATGGAGGCAGTCAAGGAAAAACAGACAGCCAGAGAGCTATAGGGTATTAGTCTGACTTGTTGTCTGCTTCAATAGCCTCCATGTCTATATTGTCCTGGGCAACTCTATTTTCACAGCCAAAGACATGATGTGAGCACTGCTAGTCTTATCCCATACAGCTGCCTGACATCACCACAGGCTTGTGTTTTAGGAGGGCAGCCAGAAGCCAGTGGTTGGAAGACATTAGAATAAATTGAGTGTTTCAGCAGTAGTGCCTGTGATAGTGGGATTTTTCCTGGTTTGGAGTTGGACTGAGTTAGCCTACCATTGTTCTGCTTTGCAGCATGTTTTGGTCTAGGTCCGGTTTTGCTTCATCACCTTGCCTACACATCTATTTTTGGTTCTTGGCATGAAAATGGAAATCTGAACAGCCTGGCTGACTGAACAAGCAGCCCTCTCAGAATCAGACTGCCACCTCGTAGTCATCCTCTTGCTCGACTGCAGCTCTCAGGAGCCACTTTATCACCCTGTGGTACTGAAAGGACCCTCTTCATACTGGCTGAGTTTATGACATCGCATTCCCAGACCAGAGGTCTAGATATTGATCTTCATCAAAGACACTCTTTGCTCCCATTTTCTACTCTGGTCTGATGTGAGTAGCTTTGTCCATTTAAACAGCAATTACTAAATTTTAGACCTTGTCTCTAACCATGCACCCTGTAATTTTTTTTTCTACCTGCATATGTGCAGAGATAATCAGGAAAACCCTAGCAGTGGCTATTAAATGACCTTCACCTTAACCTACACTTTACCTCACTTGCCACAGGAAGTTGCAACTTACCCACAGGAAACAGACACTTTCACATGAGGCCCAACTTTACAGAGAAGCAGAGCAAGAAAAACATCAATTACTTCATGCTTAAACAGTGAGTTGCACTGACATTTTGACTGTTTTACTTAAAGAGCCCAAAAACACACCACTTGTTAACTCTCTGGGGCTATTTATAGCTCAGTGGTATGATATAAAGCATATTGTCTTTATTTGTTAGGTCTGCTTGCCTGCCCTGCTTCTATCATTGCATCATTGTGAGTGGAGTCTGGATTTTAGGCGTTATGAATGAACTAAGCCTCTGCTGGAGGATGGGAGATGGCACTGATCCCACTGTGATGTCACTCCAGAGACAGAGAAAAAAACAAAAAAAAACAGACAGCCTTATCAATCCTCCCATTCATATGTTCACCATATTCTCCCTCTCTTTTGTTGCCCACCCAATTCCTTGTTCTGGGGATGGGCTCATTTTAAAGGATAGTGACTCACTTCCCTGGACTCTGTTATTCCCCACCTTTGCTGTCTTCCCCTAGCTAGGTCCTGCTTGAGCCCAATCAACTCTAGTCCTGCCCGCGAGAATCTTAATTTCACATCAACACTCTAGAATGCAAGCAAAGATGGCTTCAGATTTAAGTCGTGCATATGGGTGTGTATATGTGGGTCAGTGCCTAAAGAACCAAACTGATCCTAAGTTTATTAGGGCTGGTCTTGGGATGGTATAGCTAAAGTGAGTAAAGGTCTCTAGCCTAATGGCAAAAGAAGAAAAAACGAATAAATCCTTTTGATCAAACATCCAGACCAAGCACAAGACGATTCAGAGTAGATTTACTCATTATTCATTCTGCATCATCATGAAGAAATTAGCCTCATTTCAGACTTTCCACTGCAGACACACTTGTTTTTTGCAGCTCGAGTCTTGTTGAGTAAATGTGAACGCCATCATGCTGCATGTGATTTACACCCTCTCCAACATTTCGTGAGCTAAGTGGATGGGACTCATTTTGTGGACAGACCCACACTGTCTAATGTGGAAAGTGATGACTTGTGGATGCTTTAAGCTTACTGACCATTCTGCATCTAATGGGACTCGCAGGCATTGAAATCATATCAGGACTTCATCATTTACTGGGGATGGTCTTGATCTGAGCATGCCTCTCCGGCTAATGGATGCACATTGTACATTAGCACTGCCACAGATAACTTTCAGATGGAACTTTTACAATTTGCTTTTCAACATAGCTGTGCTCTCTGCTTGATGTTTTTTAAGATTTAACGATAATGGCAGTGCACATACATAAAATACACAATATATATAAAACAAAACTTAACACTCCCTACTTACTTTGACTTACTGCAAGAAAGTAATCCCAACAAACACGTAAATACAAGTTGTAGTTCATGATTTCATTTGGCCTTTAATCATAGTTCACACTTTTCTTTTGGATGTGCCTAATGCGAGCTCTCATGTGCTGTGGTGCTGAAACATCTTTGATGGAGGATTTAGTGCTAAGGTGGGTTCAAGTCTGTGTGGGCGAGTACACGCTGGGGCTGGGTTGATAAAAGCCATGGGGAGGGAAGAGGGGGGGTTAAATGGTTGGAAAGTGCAGACAAACTCCACTCGATCCAGCTTAAACAAATGGCCACGTTTTGCCTCTGTCTTCACATCAAAGCGCAGACAGTCTGAGCCTTGGACCCATCTTAGAGTTTGCAGCTGTTTGCAACACGAGCGGTGAAACTTAGCACAGGAGAAGAGAAACGGCTGAACACAGAGAACTTCACGGGTTCTGTCTTTTTTTTTTTTTTTTATAGTGAGCAAATTTCAATGTGTGAGCCGAGAACAGCCAACACGGTATTTCGTGTTAAACTACAAAACATGGTTTATTCTAAGCTGTTCCTCTGGCTAGAACTCTTTACTTTCTGTTTGTTCACCCATTTACAAGACTGAAAAAAAGGGAAGGTGCCGCTACACAAGTCATTAAATGCAAACACAGATATCTCAAAGTGCTGTTGTTTTCTGTCCCGAGTCTGTTGTGAGACTTCTCATTCAGGAAGAACAAGAAAAAAAGGACTAGAGAAAGAAACATAGATACTCTGGGAGCTAATTTTACAACCAGCCAGACAGACACTGGTTCCACTGGCGAAGGAGGGACAGCTGCTGTGCATTCCAGACGAGGTCGAGACGTTAGTAAGTGGTGAAAACAAGCATGAGCTGAATTCTGCCCCCACTGTACCACTGGCAGATAAAAACCACCAGCCGGTGCAGATGCCAGCACATCTGGGGACGTGACGAATGCTGCTGCTCTTCTGGGGAGTGGCACAACTTTTCCCCGTGATTTGGTCATTGCTGCTTTTGACCGTCAAGAAAGATAGGGAGACCTGAGTGCACCTCTCTTGTGCATGTACTGGCACCCCCCAAAATACCGTGTGGTCCAGTTTTGGGTGATTGTTGTGTGTGTTCATGCAGTTTTGATGCAGATTGGATGATTAAAAGCATGCCTGTTAATGAGGCTTCTGTGCGTCTGCATACATGCGCTGTCTTTTTAGCAGCCTCATGTGCCTCTCGGCCCTCCTGTCCCACAGCTCGGCCCGTCTAATGAGATGAGTGCAAGTCATCAGGCTCTGTTTAAAGCCTTCAAAGGGATCTCTGTTCCCTGCTGGGTGCCCACTGGCAGCCAGCAAAGAAACAGTAAACCTAGTGTGTCACTGAGACCCTCGAGACAGCCCAAGCCCCCCTAACGCTCAAAGCCACCCGCCGGCAGCCGCTGTGACATCATCACCTCCATCCTTTGACCCTTGACATGGCAGAGTGTTTGACCCCATGCTTGGGCTAGTGACAGTAGGCCCTGTGTTTAGGGGGGGCGGCATGGTAGGGAGGCTAGGAGGGGTCACAGTGTCACCGCTGGGCACCAGGCGTTGCTCTCCCACCCAGGAGGTGCAGTTAGATGAGAGCACAGGGTTTTAAAGTGTTTGTGTGTAAACCTGTGGGTCTGTTTTGGCAAAAAAACAAAAAAAAAGTTTGCTATATCCTAAAAAGGTCTGCACTAAACACTGAGCATGAACGTAAACCAACAGGGAACTTGTTCATTTGTCTACACAGTCCAAAATGAACTGCACAATGTTGCTGACTATATAATGTGTATAGTTTGTGTGTGTGCACGTATATCTGTGAGATTTTCTGACTGAGCCTCACCCTCAGCAGTGTCGAGTGTAATTTTCCATTCTGTAAGTTTGATCACGTTCATTTTAGCAGCATTTTTTCCCCCCCGAATCACAGTTTAATGTTCGCATCCCACAAGTTAAATCGATAAACACATAAATGCTGGTAACACTAAAGACTAACCAAGCGCTAATAATTATTTGTCGTTTTTGTGCTGCAGATCTGGAGTTTGGAGATGTTCCTCAGTTGACTCCGGGAAGCAAACAGATGATGGCCGACGCGGTGATGGCCACCTTCAGCGGCTTCACGAAGGAGCAGCAGCGGCTGGGAATCCCCAAAGGTGCTCCTGTCAGCTGCTTGTGTTGTGCACGGTGCCTGTTAATATGAGAAAATCAAATTGTAGCGAGCGAGGCATGCGCACGTCTGCAAACGGCCCAACTGACGATATCGCCTCGTAATCTGAGTTTGGTTAATAATTCCTCCCGCTCCTTGTTCGCTGCCGTGTGGCAGTTTGCACCAGGTGCTGAAATCTAGTGAGCAAACATCTCAAACATAAGTTTGCATACATGTCTGAAAGAACATGCACAAGCAGCGTAAACGCACTGCAGCGTGTCCAGGTAGTCCTAACATCATGGGTTTTGTTGGCCTGCAGATCCCAGACAGTGGACAAAAAAACACGTGGCTGAGTGGTTAACGTGGACGGTGAACGAGTTCAGCCTGAAGAACGTAGCGTTTGAGAAGTTCACCATGGACGGAGCCAACCTGTGCGCCATGGGGAAGGAGCGCTTCTTGGATTTAGCTCCCGACTTCGTTGGTGACATTCTTTGGGAGCATTTAGAAACGCTTCAGAAAGGTAAGGCCAAAAGCAAACTTAAAGTATTTTCTTATGTATTTTACAAACAGATGAGTGAAGAATCTCAGTACATGTTCCTAGTGAGGATTTTTATAGCAGTGACCGGAGTAACCGGAGCTGAACAGGAAGGCACGTTTTGGTCCAAGTCATTAATTTTTGATTGAGCTGGATGCAGTTACATGATAGAAAACAAAATCAATGATGAGGTCACTGACGCTCGCTCTCTATCCATTTTTTATGAAGAGGATACAAAGCATTACCCCATCAATGGACTGACCTCCAACTTCCAGGAATCCCGCTATACCTCAGACTATTTTGTCAGTAAGTACTCACGGCACTGTCTGACGGCCGAGGTCACACACTCAACACATGAATGAAAGTGCAGACTGGCTTCATGTTGTCAACAACAACAAGCTGTTTAATAAAAATAAAAATACAATATGTGTAATACTTCACAAGGATCCTCACAACTCCATTCAGTTACAACCCAGAGGACTGCGTGCAACAAATACACAATTATCCATTCATGCTGATTATCTGCCTTCGTCAGGTTAGTGAATAAACCAAGAGGAAGCTGTAAGCTCACGATGTTCATCCAAAACTGTGAAATTGAAATACACAGGTAGAATGTGGATATTTATAAAATGTGACTGATTTTACATAAAATAACTTTACAAAAATCTTTTCCACGAACTCTTAAGATCGGAGCAGTTTTAGGATACCTCATCAGATCTGCACAGATTTAAACTCTTTGTCCAAAAGTTAGTCAAAAGGCTATCTACTAAAATTTAGATGTTTTTTTTTTTTTTTTTTTTTGCATTCATTGAATTTATTAATATTAAACTTTATTTAAGCAGGCAAATCCCACTGACAACACAGGTCTATTTTGCAAGGGAGGCCTGAACCTGAAGGCAGCCAAACACTTTTTGACTGTTTAATACCCTTTTGCAGAATCCCACTTCACTTATCTAAACTTTCCCTTTAAATTTGGGAAGACATTTTATTTATCCAGCCATGAATTTTGTTATTAACAACCTTCAACCTGAGCAGCAGGTTAGCATGCGAGAGATAATTACTCTGCACTAAGATTGAGCTGCACTTTTGCCAGTTTCCACTTCACTCCTGCCTTTTATCCACGTCATTTTCCTCGTGTGTTTCCAGGCTACGGCATTGAGCACGCTCAGTGCGTCCCTCCCTCCGAGTACTCGGAGCCCGGCTTCATCACAGAGTCCTACCAGACGCTTCATCCCATCAGCTCTGAGGAACTGCTGACGTTGAAGTACGAGAGCGAGTACCCCGGGGTCATCCTGCGCGACACGGCCCTGAACTCCATGCAGGGCGACTACTTTTCAGTCAAACAGGAGGTGGTGTCCCCCGACAACATGTGCGTGGGACGCCTGAGCAGAGGTGAGACGTCATGCAAGCATCTGAAGAGTGACGCTGACTTTTATATGATTGTAGGATTTGTCTGGAAATTTCTCAGTAAAAAAAAAAAAAAAAAATTCCTGCATTTGCACACAGAATATTTTCATTGCTCCAACTTTAACCTCCTAAGACCTGGACTCTTGCATATGTGGATGCCAGGTCTTAGGAGGTTAAAGCATTTTTTTTTTTAATCCTAATGTGTGTGTTGGTGTGAGGTAGGGCTGGGCTATATCATATCGTTCACAATAATACGGGTTAAAAAAAATAAAACTTGCTCGGGAAATAAATTATATCATGATATGCTAATTTCATGATTCAAATATGTCAGTATTTCCCCCTACCATTATTTTTTTCATTCAACCTTTATTTAGGCAGGTTAATCTCATTGAGCCTCGAGGACTCATTTACAAGAGAGACCTGGCTACAAACTAAGGATGATGACAGACAACAGCAACAACACAGCAATAGATTTTCATTGGACAATCAACAATAGACAATCATAAGAGATAAATAGTTTTTTATTTTTTATTTTTTTTATTTATTATTATACAAGTGGTGCGCCCTGCCCCATTAACAGAACCAAGCTTGCCGAACTACAGAACCAAACTGCGCAAACCCACCACCCCACCGGTACTGGCGTAATGCTAATCCAGCCGCGCGCAATACTAGCTAGCTAAAAAGCTAAAGGTATCTCACATGCTGCCTCTTGTCTCACGCTGAGCCCCCCTCCCCCCGCTCTAACTGCCGGTACAAACACAGCTCAGCTGTGTCTCTTGAGTGCCACAGTCCACGACCAGGAAAAGAGTCAGGTGATCAGAGACAGAGCATCAGAGAAATGAATCATTCCTGCAGGAACAGAGGAAGCTGCCTCGTCACAACTTGTGGAAGTTACAGCTCATTTAAAGGCAACATATGTTTTGTTGTGTTACATTTATGCTCAACAGATCTTAAGCTTCATTTTATTTAGTTTTTGTTGGGGAAACATCACCTGCACGTTAGTTTTGTGGCATATTTATTGATCTATATTTTGTGCAGACTTTTTCAATCTAAATAACAGAAGGATCTTTTTTAATATACAAAGTATACACTATTAGACTGAATGATTTACTAAATAAAGTAATTGCAGTAAATTAACCCTTGTTGGTTTTTTTAGTTTGTATAAAATACTGCAAACCAACATGTTAAATAAATTTTGTCAAATGAACAACTATAATTTTTTTTTAATGTCACAAAATTTATCTTTATCGTTATCGTCAGAATGCTCTGACATATCAAAAATATATTCGAGCCATATCGCCCACCCCTAGTGTGAGGTGTGTGTGTGGGGGTGTGTTGCCTGCATGTGACTGAGCTGAAGCTCCTAGAATCTTGTCATGCCATATCAGTGTGCATGTATTAGAAGAGAAGATAAGCAGGCCCTCTAGTTGGTTTGTGGTTTGAGCAAAACTCCTCACATGCTCAAGACTAGACTGGAAAAAGAAAAAAAAAAAAAAAAACGTATTGTTTTTGTCAGTGCGCTACACGAAACAAAGCCACAATGTGTTCTTTCCTTACCGCCTTGTCCCTTATGTAAAACAGTTTGAGTGGTTTAACCTTAAAGTGCCTTTTTTTTTTTTTTTCTTCTACATTCGTTTTTGTTGGCCTCCTTTTCCTCAACTCAACCTCTGCGTTCTGGGTAAGAAGACAAGAGGTGTCATCTCAGTTTGCAAGCATGGGACTTTCTCATGAAATGCTTTGTTGTTGTTTTTTTTTTTTTTGTTTTTCTTCCAGTCATTGTTTAGAACAGAGTAGCAGCATGGTTTACATTTATGCCCACAGAGCGAGGCTTTTCTCCCAAATCCCCTGCTGCAGAAATGAAGAGCATGTGCTCTGCACTGTACACCGTGCTCTCAGAGCTTCTCTGCAAGATTTAAGGTCCAATCGTCACGCAACATGCATACCAGGCTCGCGAGCGTGGTGTTGGACTCTGTCGACATGGGAAAGTACTTTGGAGTTGGACTGACGCGCACATGTGGCTTCAATCGGAGCAGCTGAAGACATCACCGTCGGTGGAGGCGCAGCGTTATCTGTCATTTGTTAATGACTTCACGTTCAAAGAGCCTGCTTATCTTTCCCAGGGCCAGAAATAGCAAAGACAATTTGTGTGATTGTTTTCCATTTAGCATCGAATTCAAATGGTGGTTGTAAGAATCAAATGAGGTGTGAAATGGGGAGACGGGAGTCAGCGCAGAATGATTCAGCTTAGAGGAAAAACAAACAAAACACTGTCACCGCGAAGGTAGTTATGTCAAATGACGGGGTTCATTCACTCGGACGTCTCTGTAATTCTTTCATTTGAATACGTGAATTAAATATAACAACTAAAATTTAAGGCCTAGCATTTTCCAAAGAAGTACACATCACAGTCTGAATGCCAGAACTTTAGCAGGAGGTTGTTTCATAATGAGGCGAGATGGAGCTCCAGCTGCTTTGGTCAAATCTTGTAAATGACGTTCTGCATTATCTCATACCATAATGTCAGATCTGTTAGAGCTTGAAGCTTGTGTTTAGGTGGACTCTCAGCTACTACCACACCAAACCTCAGTTCAATATCAGTAAAACTGACTTGGAGACGTGTTGACAAACTAACACACACAAACAGGCAAAAACATTGTCACCCTTGTGCCTTCTGTGGTGGGTGACTTGTGATAAAAGGTGTTTTTTATTTGGATCGTTGCAAATTAAAATATAAAAATCTCCTTATGTTTCCTGTCAGGTAAGCTCGGTGGCCAGGACTCGTTTGAAAGCATCGACAGCTTCGAGAGCTGCGACCGGCTGACCCAGTCGTGGAGCAGCCAGTCCTCGTTCAGCAGCCTGCAGCGAGTACCGTCGTACGACAGCTTTGATTCGGAGGACTACCCCGCCGCCCTGCATGGACACAAGCCCAAGGGCACCTTCAAAGACTACGTGAGGGAGCGCTCCGACCTCAGCAAGGACAAACCAGTCATCCCTGCAGCTGCGCTGGCAGGATACACCGGTAAGACTTCTAATTGTGGAAAAAATGTTTTCAGACTTTAACAAGACAGACACTTCAAGTAATTAGAGGCCTGGCGTTTCTTGAAGGGATGTGAAATGTTCAAAGCCTCTCATTCTAGAGTTTTAAATTAAAATGATTTTATACTGAAAATGAAAAAGTTACGGACGTTTTGTTCATACCACGAAACTTCTTGAGTGGTCTTGATATGCTAGCACTTATAGAGTGTTTTTAATGATTCTCAGCTACTATCAAGCTCAACATCTTTACGATTAACAGATGTGAAGTCATCTGTAAATTGTAATTTGTGCTGCTATTTAATATACCTTATTATCTTATGTTATTAGAGTTTAATGTATATACTGTATTAGATATTTTAGCGTATTGTTTAGTGTTCGTTTAGCATTTGTCTTAGTGTATATCTTAGATCCTTGTATACTGTTTCTTTTTATATGTTGTATTTTTGCTTTTGTGGGTGTAACTGAGACCTTGAGTACACAATTTCATTCCACCGCACCGCATGTACCACAGTACTCTTGAATCAAGTTGACTCTAGAAGATAATCAGTGGTAGATGTACATCCAGTGATTACGTTCAGAAAGTTTAGTTGAATTTGTTCAGCGGTCCATAAGATTTTTTATTAAGAGTCAAGACAAAATAACACAGACAACAAAAACATTACGACTGCATTTTCACCTTCAGCAGTGAGCGACAAAAAAAAAAAAAAAAGTCAAACTCTGTGCAGAATAGGTGGAAATAAACCATTACTGATCATAGTTACTCAGTCACTTTTGCTACTGTCTGCATGGTATTTAGGTAAAAGAAGCAGTTACGTACATGTAGCTGTTTCTTTTTCAACACCCCTTCAGTGCACAGCTGTAACACACTTGTGGACGCTCTGCAGTATAACCCACATGTGGGAGTACTGTACTGCACCACTTTTACACACTTTTTACCCCGTCTGCCCAGGTTAGGAAACAATGCAGATCTGCTCCTGCCTCCTTTAGCGTCCTCACTTCGTGTGCCTTCACTCCTCATCTACCTCTTTATCTGCAGCCTGCATCTCAACCTATTTTTTCCAGGTCGTCTTAGCAACGCTGGTGAAATGAAGAAATTGTGCCTGCAACTGCATGTACAGCACCAGAGCTAAATTATCTCTTCATCTTCGCACTTGTGCATGCCTGGAAAAAAAAAATAGCTGCCTTACATATGTTCATTAGGTTCACTGAGATGTGGAGATGTTTGCAAACTCTGAAGCAAGTGCACAATTTTAGCCTCTGCCTTGTTTCTTGTTTAAAACTAGCTGCTGCTGCCATTGCTGTTTACTCGATGTTCAAACTACACTTAAAGGTATGGCATCAAACAGCCAAAAGTTCATCTTAAACTACAGTATATCAAAAACTGTATTGCAACTGGAACGAGTTTACTCCAGTAGTGTTATAGTTTTATTGAAATGTGGGTCCACCATAGGTGTCGCATCAGTTATGTGAAGGGGGCGTGTCCCCCTCACACTTAAAAAATATTCATTTGGACCCCCACATTTACCATGAAATATTAGTTCACCCAGTGCTGTTTCTATTTCTTTGTGAATTAATCCATTCCACTTGATTAATAGGAGAATATCAAATCATTTAAAGTCCACACCGGGTTTTCCAGGTTACCTACAACAACTCACCACACCTCATGCTGTGTTTCTCTGCAGTCATTTGGCATGGCAGGGCACTCATCTCTTTTTTTTTTTTTTTGGG
>JARVGS010001454.1:17040925-17055224 GCA_031762315.1 Hypsolebias antenori
AACTTATTATTTTTATATTTGATTGTTTCTGTTCAGTGCCCTGAGACGACTTCTGTTGTGACTTGGCACTATACAGTTAAAATAAACTGAACTGAATTGAAATGACATGTCTTTTTAACCCCGCCTACAAAAAGAATCTGAATTGAGAATAGAAAAGAATCAGAATCGAAACGAAGAATCAGAATCGGAATTGCTCAAATTCAAATGATGCCCAACCCTAGTCCTGGCCTTGCAGTGGCCACACCCACAGCTGAAGACACTGAGGATTGGGGTGCCATAGCAGCCCTCCCAGCTGAGACAGCAAGTCCCTCCTGGTCGGAAGACGCCATGGGACATCCTGATATAGACGCCATAGCAGTGGGAACCATGGTCGTGCTGGCCAATAAAGGGCCGCCAGTAGCATCCTGTGGCCCTCCTCGAGGGTTCTGTGAAGGGTTGGCCAAATCAGAGAGAGGGGTAAAAAGGTATATAGAAGGACCCTGGGCCAAGAATGAGATGCCCCCAAAAGGAAGTATCCTAGGGGACACTGAGTCAACCCTCTGTCGTAACTAGGTCTACCTCTGCCTGACAAAAACAGTCCCAGATCATCAGCACTATGTCACTGTGGCAGGACCACTCTTCCAGAGCAGACCCCTGGCAGGAGAGGAAGTCTTGCAACCTAACTGTGTTACCTTGGTAAGTATGTCACACGCAAGGTGGACAGGCGAGGAGAGGCCCATTCCAAGGGCTCTCTGGATACTCTCAGAAGCTGTGTTGACCCGGTGTCTGCTGGTGGTTGATGTGGTAGACAATAGAGGTCTTGTCCATCCAAATGAGAGCATGCCCCCTTCCAGGTGGGGCAAGAAGTACTGAGTGCCAATGTGCTGCATGTAGCTCTAGTACATCTATGGTTGGAACGGTTCTTTGATCCCAGGGCTCTGAATTGCTCTGTGTTGCCACACAGTGTCCAAACCCCTGGAGCTGGCATATGTCGTGACCACTTCCCTGTGGCACACTACCAGTCCCATGGGGACACCCTTGGATGGATAATTTTGTCCCTCCATGGAATCAGAGCCTGAAGACCTGACCATGTTACTGCAAGCCTGTGATACCTGTGTGACCTGGCATCCAGGCAAAAGCTGTTGAGCCACCTCTGTAAGGGATGAAATGGCAGCAGGCATAGGGGCTCCACCTGAGTGGCTGATTGCAATTTGCATAGTGGCTACCAGAAGGCAATGTAGGGGAGCTTCTTGTCCAGCCTGAACTGACTGACCAACTAGAACATGCTGCCCACCCTTGGACAGATGGGCAAGCTCACATGGAGGGTGAATGCAAGATTCTCCAAGAAAGGTGTTAGTTGGAAAAGGATCAGGCAGCTCTTCTCCAGGTTTACATTGAGGTTAAACTGGGACACCTGAATGAGCAGGCAAGTCGTGTCGCAAAAGGCACAGGCCCGAGACGGGGTGCAGAGATCCAATCATCTGACTACGGCATAACCTTCACTCTGAAGGCCAGCAGAGGAGAGAGGGCTGCCTTCACGCACTGAGTGAACACCCTCTGGGAAAAGCGAGCCCAAATGGGAGTACCTGGAGCTGCCAGTGATGACCCCAATAGGCAGACCTGAGAAAGCGGCAATGTTCTGCCACAATAGGCACCTGAAAATTAGCCTTGTTTAGGTCTATAGACTTGAACAATTCCCCCTCGTGACAGATTGAAGGACCTCTGCTGTCATGAGAATGTAGGAGGGCAACACCCTTAAATACCTGTTGAGTCACTTCAGATCTGAAATGGGACAAAACCCGCCATCCTCTTATCTGAGGAAGTAAGTTGAGTGACAGCCTCTGGGTTGTTACAGAGGGTCCACGGCCTTGATTGCACCCTTGGCCAGGAGGACGAAAACTGGCCTAGTGCTCTAGCTGTCACCAGATTGGTGACTACAGTCATCTTGACCTGGCGTGAGATGTGAAGCTGCCGTCGGAACCGTAGCCGGTAACCATGGGTCAGACGGGCAATCACCCATGGGTCCAGGGTGTGAGCAGACCAGTGACTGAGCTGCTAGTGAGAGAAATATCTGACGGTCGGCCTGTGGCATCACTGTCTCCCTCCACGGCTCCTAAGGGACATTGGGAGGGTGGGGGTGGCCGGAACCCCTGGTACGAACCCGCACAGCTGGTTGGCGAACCAACTCACAAAAGCCCCAGTTGGGTCTGTGGTGACCCCCACGAGGGTAAAGATCCTTTGGGCAATCACGATCCCGAGGTGGCGGCCGAATACTTGGATCAGCCAACGGGCGCCTAGATGCAGAGGAGGTGGAGGGGCATCGCCCTGCTAATGCTCGAAAGTTGCTGCCTTATTTGGTGTGCCTGGATGGTCCATTCCAGCACTGCCAAGGAAGCTGAACCAAATAACTCCACCGGTACCTCACTGAGGGTTCTACGAGATGGTCCAGATAGAGCTGACTGCGCCAACCAGACCTGTCAGCAAGCCTGGACCAAGAATGACATCACGTGCCCACGGTCCCGCATCATAAGTACAAAAGCCTGAAACGCTGCCAAAGAGTTTTGGGTCCCGCCAACAATCATGTAACTCCCTCAGGTACTCCTCTGATAGAGGGACGAGAAAAGGGAGGAGAGGCCCATCCACGCTTGATGAAGGCACTTCCAAGGGTGGATTTCTCTGGTTGTGCGATGCCCAGCTGCAGTTGTCTCAGGTCCATACACATGACATCCTGCATCAAGTCGCCACCTGACCCACTAGCTGCGGTCTGGGACGAAGTAAATGAACCAGTCTCTGACATGAGATGACTGTTCCTCCTCCTCACCTAAAAAGTGAGAGGCAGCCAAGGATAACACATCCTCCTCCTCAGCTAGCTCAGGCTTGGGTGGAGAGGAAAGTCTAGTCACTGCCCTTAGTTTGGCCCCGGTTGGTGTGCCTGAAAAAGGAACTTCATCTCCTCCAATTCTGCGGATAGTTGCTCTGCTCTCGTAGAGAGACCCTGACCAGACTTGGCCCGCCTCTTCCTAGGAGGGGCCACAGAGGTTGTGGCCTCGGTCCGGCACTTCGAGTGCCTAAGTGGGGCCTCCTTCCCAGAAGGCAAGAGCTCACTGCCAAGCTCGGGGCAAAACTGGGCCAGTCAAGCCACCCTTACAGCATGAGGCATGAAACTGCGGTTCATACAGGGGTTCTCTGACAGGGCCCCCAATAGGTGGTCATGTCCAAGGCAGGCAGGGCACAGGCAGTGACTGACATCTGCCTGGGGCACGGCCCCATAACCCGTGCAGCAGTGGGAGATGTCCATGTTCCTACTTAGTAAGGAATTTGCAATTCAGCAAAGGGCTGGCACTGCCAGCTACGCCCAGGATACAAGCCTAGTCCGACTATATGAAGTTAGTAAAAGATGATTGGGAGAGGGGGCACTAATGCCTACCTTCACCAATTAAAAGAGGTCAGAACTAGTAAGCCTAGCTCAGCCGAAGTGTTATGATGTTGATGAGAATGACTGAGAGAGGGGGGCACGAACACACACCTTCACCAATCAAGACAAGGTCACAACTGGTAAGCTTAGTTCAGACTAAGTGTAGGATGTCGGTGAGAATGGTTGGGAGAGGGAAGGCACAAACGCAGACCTTCACCATTTAAATCAAGGTCAGAGCTAGTAAGCCTAGCTCAGCCGAAATGTTATGATGCCGGTAAAAATGGCTGGAAAAGGGGAGGTGCGAACGCATGCCGTCACCAACGAGACAAGGACAGAACTAGTAAGACTAGTTCAGCCTAGCGCTGTGATGCTGGCGAGAATGATTGTAAGAGGGAGGGTGAAACGTCTGCCTTCACCAATCAAAAAACAAGGTCAGAACTAATAAGCGTAGTTCATCTTGACCATCATGATGCTGGCAAAAGTCAATGGAGACACAACGCCAATCTCACCAAAGAAAACAAGACCAAACTGAGAGAGACTAGCACCACTAGTGCCTAGCACAGTCCAGTCATTACAAGGTCAGCCAAAAAAATGCTTGGGAGAGGGTGCACAACGCTAACCTTCAACAAATAGAAACACAAGGCCAAACTGCGAGAGGCTAGCAACACTAGCTCAGTCCAACCGTTTATAAGGTTTGGTGAAAAAAATGCTTTGGGAGAGGGTGTACAATGCTAACCTTCACCAATAGAAAAACAAGGCCAAACTGAAAGAGGCTAGAACTGCTAGCTCCGTCTAACCATTTATAAGGTTTGGCAAAAAAAATGCTTGAGAGAGTATGTACAATGCTAACCATCACAAAAATAAACAATGCCAAACTGAGAGAGGCTAGCACCGATAGCTCAGTCCAACCATTTATAAGGTTGGCAAAAAAAATGCTTTGGGAGAGGGTGCACAACGCTAAACTTCACTAACAGCACACAAGGCCAAAAAATTCAGTGAAGCTAGCACCATTAGCCAAGGCTGGTGAAAACTAATTGATAAGAGGGTGCACTAATGCTCACCTTCCAACTTAGAGAACAAGACCAGAACACAGCTGGCTACGTAAACCAAGGTAACAAGTAAGACTACTCATGGTAGAAGTAATACTACTCACATGTTGAATCTTAACTGGAAATCGCCTCATGAAGCAGACAGAGTCGCAACCAATGGCAACAGAAAAGCTACCATGCATTGAAACTCACACAATCAGTAGCCCTTCCAAGAGCAGACGGAGCTGCTAGTCAAGGCAAAAATAAAGACTACTTACATGTTGAATCCACATGGCAGCCTCCTCACATGCGGAGGGAGCCGCCACAAGCGGACGCACCGCAAAATAAGCAAAGACAGTGTTGAAACACAATAAGCAAACGCTGAAGTGGGGAGAGGGGCAAAGCCACAGCCACACCCCAATGAAATACCTTGACAAAGGTTAAACCGTTGAGGCCCTTGGAGGGCGAACACACTGCTCCGGCCAACAGGCTGTCGGGCCTCCGACGATGGTGAGAAAAGATCCAAAGTTCTGAAGCCTTGTACTGAATCGTGCGTGAGAAGAAAAAGGATCAGAGTCACAGACTATGCCAGGCTATATAGCCTCTGATTGGTCATCCGGTCACAAGTGTGACTTTTTTGATATTATCACTCAAACAGCGCATGCATGAAGGGAACATTCGGTGCTTTCAGCACTGCCCTCTGGTGGTCAGGAGGGATGAAATAGAACTTAAGAACAGCAGTCCTCCATCAGAGCCGGATCAGGAGCAGGTGTGATGAGGTTGGCTCCACCCAGCCACTCAGGAGCTGCAGAAACCAGGTAAGGCACAAAGTTCCCAGAATCTCCACATTATGTTGGTTTGACATGGCTGGATTTTAAGTGTGTGAACAGATGCTTTATCTTGGCACTTGGATAACTGGTTTCTGTGTAATCAGCCAAAGAGGATGTAAAGAAGGGCTCATCTTCAACTATTTTACTGTCAGACAACGTGTGAAATGAGCTCATGAGTTGTTTATCTGACCAAAGTATGTCTAAGAATCACATTTTATTGAGACTATGGAAACTGTCAACTCGTGAAAAAAAAAAACACGTTTCAGGTTTGGTTTATTTGTCATATGCAAATCAACACAAGGTCAGCGATGTAACAAAATACGGAGGATGAGAAGAGCCATTTCAACTTGGCAAAAAAAACCAACAAGAAATACCATAGCATGCAATAGAAACACAAAAATAAGGTGCCAAAAGTGAAAAAACACAAAAATAAGGTGCCAAAAGTGAAAAAAGAATATACTATATCTACAGCAGCACGGCATTGTTAGCGGTGTGGTCTTGTTAGTAGCATTAGCAGGTCTTGTTAGCAGGCCCGTTGGCAGCATGATGATAATAATGACAGCAGCAACCGCCCTCCTGGACTGTTCTCCAGAACTGGGTCCGACAGATATAAAACATCCAATATTTTCCCATGGAGCTGAATGGGTCCGTAGAGTTCGGTCCATGCAGGCAGATGGAGGATCATGGAGACAGCTGCCATGACAGGCCGAAGCCTGAGCCTGAGTCAGGAGGGGAGCTGGGAACTGAACCATGATGGCACGATGGTACGATGGCATGATGTCATGATGACAAAGCAGCGACAGAAAACTACAACAGTGTGTCACGGTCATACCCGCAGTGTGGGTGTACAGTGTAGGAGCAAATAAAGGTAAAAACAAAAACATCAGGGCCAAAAAAAGATTGCGTTGAAGCAGAGCTCCCATCAGTGCCGCCATACTGTGGCCCACGTGACGTCACACACGTTTTCGTGCTAAACTCACTTGTTCTTCTAAAAATTAATTATTTACCATCCTCATGTCTGATAACATGGCTCATAATGTCTTCTGTCTGTACTGCTGACAAAACACATGGGTATCAGAGTAATTACAATAAATTACCTTGTAATGACCACTGATCTACAGCACAAACAGGAAGTAGAGAAGAGGTCAGTGAATGAAAAGAGGAAGTGCCAGCAAACAGCAACAATACACGAGGAGGAAACCCCACTGGCTAAAAATAGGAGCAGACCCCTGCAGGGTGGTGTTTAGGGTCAAGACTAGAGCGATGAATACAATAGGGGGACAAGGCCGCTGGCTGACCAGTGGAGGTGTGATGTGTCTGCATGGCTGAGATAGCAGAGCGTCAAGTGGTAAGTCGTGAAAAACAACACGACAATACAAAACATCAGAACAATTGGCCGTCACAAGTGGTCTGATCTAAACTGGATGAAGAGTGGGTATCTAAAGCCATCAGTGTAAGAGGACGTTTTATTTTGCTCTAAACAGAAACAGCATTCATATAAAAAAGTATGTAGATCTTGTGAATACATGAAACTTGACATGGAATTAAATACATATACTGTACTTCAGTTGACTTTCAGAGGGAGAAGGGTCTTCCTGCTCTTCACCTGCAGCAGCCTGTAAAGCTGTTAAAGAGTGGACCTCGACCTGTTTCCAATGAACCGTCATCACAGCTGAAGCCAGACACTTCCCGAAGGAAATCCTCCACGGGGCCAGACACAACAGCATGATTATTATCACCGTGTACCATCTGCTGAAGCTGAGTCAGAATGAGTGAACTGGATGAATAAATACAAAAAGAGAAACAGGGATTAAATAATGAGATTTAATGGTTGTATCAGCACAACCTGTTGGCTGAGTTGTTTCTTCCTGACAACATGAAAGTGAAGGTGATTTTTTTATTTCTTCCTTAACTTTCTATTTATCTGAACATAGTTCAGGAAACTGAATGTTCCTATTTGCATCATATATATTTTTTTAATACATAAATTTACATGGAATTTTATGTTTGTAATTCATTCAAGTTTAAAACAAATATGATTACCTAAGCGGGGGGAGCGGAAGAGGGAAATGAAACTGACAGAGGAGATGAATCACGACTGCAGCTATGGTGAGAGGCAAGTCCTCAGATAGAAAATGACAAGTGTAATTTTGACAGAAATAGCAGAGGGTCTTCAGGCCGGCCACGGATCGCACGTCAATTAGCACATTTGGATTGAATTTGACAAGTTTAATAGTGGTACATAAAGAGATAATGGTCTGAGAGATAATGGAAATCTCCCCTAGCTAAACACTGTCACACTGTCAAAAAGATAAATTGCTGGGTCAGGAAAAGGCTTTTTTGAAAACATGGGCATTTAGTTGACAAGTGTGCACAAATTTAAATTAATCCAGGTCCACTTTCACACAGCAATCCATCATTTTGTGGACGAAACGTTGATGGTTGTGGAGTGACGTTTTTGACAAGAGGATCAGATTGACACAGATGATGAACTTCCTGAGAGGTGATTATCAGAAACATATGAAATACCTTTTCATCCCCTCTCACCTGTAAAACACACCGTCAACTATGTGCTGATGTTAAAGGCAGACATTAGTTTTACAGCCAGTAACTTGGACATTATTGCCCTTTGTCTTAAACCAGAGTTTCTATTTTGACCTTTTGATGCTCCACAGGCTTTGTTTCTTCTAGTGTTGCCTGAATAATTATCATATTTGCATTAAAGTTTTTGGTTCTATACAATATATAATCAATGTGTATTTTTGCCTACAATAAAGAACCACCGCAGCCGATTTTAAAGTGACAGTATATTTAGTCATGTTTTTACTTCAACTCTTCTCATTCTTGTTTAATGCTTTCAGAGCAGCATTCAATTGACATATGTACAAGACTGTAAAGTAAAATTATTCAAATTAAAGAAAGAAAAAAAAAACAAGAAAGAATATGGTAGTCAGTCTGTAACTATCAGCTAATATTAACATTCTACAATGAACAAAAATATAAGCACAGCACTTTTGTTTTTGCTCCCATTTTTCATGAGCTGAACTCAAAGATGTGACTTACTTTGTGCTCAAAATGCCTCTTTCTTTCAAATATTACTCTCAAATTTGTGTAAATCCATGTTAGTGAGCATTTCTTCTTTGCTGAGGTAATTCATGCACCTCACAGGTGTGGCATATCAAGATGCTCATTAGACAGCATGATTATTGCACAGGTGTACATTAGGCTGACCACAATAAAAGACCACTCTAAAATGTGCAGTTTTATCACACAACACAAAGCCACATATGTCCCTAGTTTTGAGGGAATGTGCAATTGGCATGCTGACAGAATATGGCATAACATCCAACCAGCCTCACAACCCCAGACTATGTGTGGCCATCCCCTGTGTCCATTGCCCCTATCATATGCCTGTCCATATCATAACCTCACTGCCACCATGGGCACTCGATTCACAACAGTGACATCAGCAAACCACTCATCCACACAATGCCATACACACAGTCTATCATCTGCTCTGTCCAGCGAAAACAGAGATTCGTCCGTGAAGAGAACACCTCTTCAACATGCCATACGCCATCAAATGTGAGCATTTGCCCACTCAAGTTTGTTACTACAATGAACTGCAGCCAGGTGGAGACACCCAGGAGGATAACAAGCATGCAGATGAGCTGGTTTCTGACAGTTTGTGCATAAATTATTTGGTTATACAAACCAATTGTTGCAGCAGATGTCCAGGTGGCTGGTCTCAGACAGTCTTGAAAATGAAGATGCTGGATGTGGAGGTCTTGGACTGGTGTGGTTACACGTGGTCTGGGTTGGGAGGTTGCTTGGATGTACAGCACTGCGAAATTCTTTGCAACACCTTTGGAGATGGCTTATGGTAGAGTAATGAACATTCGATTCATGAAACAACAGTCCGTGAATTGAAGCATGCCAATTGCAGGTCCCCCAAAACTTACAGCCTCTGTGGCATTGTGCTGTGTGATAAAACTGCAGATTTTAGAGGGGCTTTTTTGTGGTCAGCCTAAGAAACACCTGTGCAAGAGTCATGCCGTTTTATCAGCATCTTGATACACTACACCTGTGAGGTGGATGGATTATCTCAGCAAAGGAGAAGTGCTATAATTGGATCGCGGCTGATCCGCGGATACAATCAAAAGCCCTACACCGACCCAGCCCGTGCATACAGCACATTATCATGGCCCAGCCCCACCTTAATTTGGGCCGAGCCAGGCTTTGGGCCCGGGTTAGAAATGACAGCTATACCAGGGAGGCATCATGGGAACATCATAACCAGATGCCCGAGACACCTCAACTGGCTCCTCTCGACATGGAGAAGCAGCAGCTCTACTCTGAGTCCATAGATGGATCGAGCTTCTCACCCTATCTCTAAAGGAGAGCCCATACACCCTGCAGAGAAAACTTTTTTTGGCTGCTTGTATCCTTGATCTTGTTCTTTTGGTCACAACCCAAAGCTCATGGCCATAGATGAGGGTAGGAATATAGATTGAGTAGTAAATTGAGAGCTTCGCCTTTTGACTCAGCTCTCTCTTCAGCATGACAGACCAGTACAGCGCCTGCTTCACTGCAGATGCTGCACCTATCTGCCTATCGATCTCTTGCGCCATTTTTCCTCATTTTTGAACAAGACCCTGGGATACTTAGGGGCCGTTTACATGGCGCCCATTTTGAGTGAATCCGCACCTTTATCGCCCACCGCCCCCCCCCCCCTTGAATCTGGATGTTTCTGAACCCACCTCTCAGAGTGGAGGTTTTTTGCTGACCACCCGCTGATAACATAAACATCTCCCGCTGAGGCTTTGCGTTAAACCACATGCGCACACGCACGCGTGGACAGATGGCATATTTCTATCAACAACATGGCGGCGGGGACACCGCTTTCTGAACTACGACTGATGGAATATATTTTGAGTCTCATATTTAATTAATCTATGCCTGAATGTAGCTGCTGTGACCAATATCTGTGTTGGAAGAGACAACAGTTGTATCCAGTTCTAATATCGTTGTTCATAGAGCAAGACGGGCAGATATTTCACGTCGCGCTGCACTATAACATACTAAATGTGCTAATTAATAACAGCTTAACAATTATAAACAGTATTTATGTTAATGTGGGAGCTTAACAATTATAAACAGTATTTATGTTAATGTGGGAGATATATAATGAAGTTATCAGAGCTAAAAGAAGCTATCTGGACTCAAGTTACGTGGTTTAAAACGATGCAAAACATGTTGCATGTTATTAAAGTTGAAAATGAAGACATCAGGTTTAATTTTTATTTATTTGTTCAACACCACAAACTTTGTCACACAAACACTGACAATTAAACTGAACACTATTAAAAACACGTTAATCAAAATGTAAATAACATTAATGAACTGGACTCTGCTCTGTTTTCATCCTGGATACTGGTGATGTTGTTTTTCTGGCTAGAACAGGCTGTCACTCCTTTGCTTAATGCAGCTTAAAACACTGAATGGTTTGGGGAAAAGAAATGAGGGGAATTTTAAATAAATAGTTCATCCAACATAACATCTCTGCCTTCAGTGTCCTCCTGCACTGGACCTGGGCCAAGGCTCATTCAGAACCGGTCCACCTGGTGGGACAACAGCTTCTCCTCACAGGAAAAATAAAAACTCAGTTGTTTCGTAATTAAAGTTAACACAAGCAAACATTATTAAGAACCTTGATTTACCTGCTGTAAATCGGCTACAGATTACCACGGAGTAAAGTCCAACATCATCCTCGTCAACAGTTCTGGTCCACTCAGTGACCGGTGTGGAGCTGTTAGACAAAATGGTCCTGTTTGGTGTCAAATCTGTCGACTCTCATCCAAAATCCAACTATAACTTGTTGTTGTTAGCTGAGATTTTAGCCCAGAGGAAAGGAGCATGCCGAGGCAGCATGCATGTGCATTAGGTGAAGGTACAAAATTCACAGCACCAACTAAAGACCCGGCATGGTAACTACAGCGGATTCAGGGGTGCGGGGGAGATTCCTCCGGATGCATGTAAACACAAAATTTTTCTGTGTCAACGTGGATTTTTCCTCTAATTAACATATGGGAAAAAAAAACTACATTTCCCTCCACCTTGTCCGTGAAAATAGGGCCTTAGGGTGCATTCACACAAAACCTGTTGTCACAAACTCTAGCCCGTTTGCCTAGGATGTCCAGTTCATTTGGGGAACTGTGAATGTGCCATCAAACTCTGTCATGGAACAAAAAGTCCAACTCTCGCCCGCCTAAAAACCTAGGTCTCGATCCAGTAGAAGAAAACTCTAGTGTGGTTTGATTACAATGTGAATGCAAGCAGACCGGGCACCGCTCCGCAAGCAGGAAGTGGACCACAGCGCAGGACAAACAAACACGCATTTCTCTTACCTCATATGGAGCCATCAGCTTGCCTTGTGTGAAAAACAACATTCTCCATGGTCTTCTGCCTCTTCTTCCGCTCATGCTGAGTCCATTGTTGAAAAATTACTAAATAGAATTACTAAAACTGCTAAAATTTGACACCACTCCATTTTTGCTTTTATTTCCAGCAGCAGAAGAAGAAGTGCCTTCTTCAGAGGTTTTTCTGTCGTTTCTTTCAGCACTTCTTGGTGCAGCGCCACCACAGGTGAGTGGGGGAACAGGTTGGTTCGAGCATGTTGGCTCAACTGCACAATGTAGTGTGAATGCAAACCACACCAGCTCAAATTGAAACAAAATGTTATGAATATTGGTCCCCAACCGAGCCGAGTCTACCGGACTATCAGGTGTGAAAACAACTTTAAAATCCTCCACTTGGGGCAGGACCTCCTCCCTGACATAGAGAGGGCACTCTCCTTTTTTCTGGCTCAAGACCATAGCCTCAGATTTGGAGGAACTGGTCCTCATCCTGGCCGAGTCTCACTCGGCTGCAAACCGCTCCAGTGAAAGCTGTAGGTCACGACCTGATGAAGCCAATAGGACCACATCATCTGCAAAAAGCAGAAACACATTCCTAATGGCACCAAAATAGATCCCCTCAACACCTTGGCTGCGCCTAGTTCTGTTCATAAAAGTTATGAACAGAATGGGTGATAAAGGGCAACCTTAGAGGAGTCCAACTCTCACCGGGAACGAGCCTGACTTACTGCTGGCAATAATCAAGCCCTGACACCAGTCAAACTGGGATCCATAGTACTGTCAAAAATAAATAAATAAATAAATAAATAAATAAAATTTTAAAAAATGAAATGGTCGTAACATGTCAGTCCCCATCAAAGTTTCTCCAGGAACTTTCTAGTTATTATTATTAACTTATTGTTTGTTCCTGAATTGTTATTCAGCACACCAATCTGGGAGTCTTTATTTTGTTTAAAATTTGATGTAATACTAACGCTGATCATTGCACACAACCATAAAATTACAATTAAAATTGCTTTTAAATCCACTTCTAAACCTCTGCTGATCCGGTCTTACTTATGTTGTGTAATGTGAAGCAGTTAGCTTCCTTGGCTACATGCTTTGAAAACTACCATCCAGTTTTAATCTTTAACATTCTTGTCAGTGTGGTTGTACTGACTGACAAGCTTTTGTATTCTTTAAAAAATAAAACAAAAATAAAAACTAATAAACCATAAAAAAATGTTAAATAATCAAACAAACACAAACAGGAGTATTGCATTAAAACATGAAGCACATAAAACTCTTGTTTTCTGTCAGAAACGCTCCATGCTCTGGAAGAAGACCCAAGTTTTTGGATTAAAACTTTCTTCAATTAAAATGTGATTTTAGGCTGTTTTCATGACTAATCACCCCCCAATAACTGATGATAGAAAGATTAGGTTTCTATTCACAGTGCTGCTGAGTGTTTAGAATTTTTTTTTTTTCCCATCAAGTGCTGAACTGTAGATGTTCATCTGAAGGTGTGAAACCAAACAGAGAGAAGTCAGTAAAGCAGCATTTGGCCCTTTGGCTTAAAATGAGAGAAACAAGTTGGAGGTAAAAGTGTCCAAGATGTTGGCCAATCCTGGGGAGGACATGTGATGGAGAGCTTCAGTCAGCATCCAAGGCCTTTCACCTCAGAGCTGTTAACATTCAGGCCTATGATCCTTAGACCCCAGTTAAAGACCCCCTTGGGTTTTGGACTGTAACCAAAGAGTTGAAATAACAGAAGAGAAATGCGCCATGCTGTGGAGTGTCATGGAGTGGTGGGCTCCACTCACCACTCCCTGCTCTGAGCCTGGACAGAGGTCACAAGGTAAGAAACCTTTTTTTTTTCCTCACTCTGAAATATGGATCATTGAAGCAGGAGGTCAGGGGGAGGTGGGATCCCTGGGGTCTGGTGGTGGGGTGGGGGTGGGGAGGAGACACAGTGGCTGAGGTGAAGTGGGAACTCCAGTGTCAAGACACTTACCACTGAGCGTCTTCAAAGTATTGAGAGACAAGCAAGAACAAAGTACTGTACGTCTGTGTGAGCGTAAGAAGTAAGTTTACATGTGGAAGTGTGTTCGTTCACATCTGCTGTTAAACAGTCATCAGTTTGGGTCAAGACAGAAGCCTCACAGGGTCTCACTGGGCTTCAACGAATGAAGAGTGTTTGCAACCAGGTGTCCCAATAAGCCATGCAGCTAAGTTTCAAAATCATGTATGTGTGTGCTGCTTTGAGAACTTCTGTCCACATCTTTCCAACATGTTCACATACTGCAGTACTTTAGAATGATGAAATGAAGTTGAACTTCAAATGACAATTATATATTATAATATATTATATGATTTAGCATTATTGCATACCATATTTTCCGGACTTTAAGTCACACTTTTTTTGCACAGTTTGGCCAGTCCTGCAATATATAGTCCGAAGTGACTTATATACGTTTTTTTTTTTCCTATTCATGATGCAATTTTGGGGTAGCACAGTGGAACAGATGGTGGAGCTGCTGCCTCTCAGCGAGCACATTAACCTGGTTCAAATCCCTGTCCGGGGGCCTTTCTGGGTGTATCTGATAACTCTCAATCAGGTCATCTGGACAGTTTCTTTTTAGTAGAGACGTT
>JARVGS010001454.1:17510213-17520386 GCA_031762315.1 Hypsolebias antenori
AATAAATAAATAAATAAATGAAAAAAAAAATAATAACAAATACAGTGTCAGGATGTTTGGTGTTGTTGGGTTGCATCTGGTGAGTTTTTTACAAGGACAGAACTAATACTGTATTTTTCAAAAGGAACACTGCTTCTTCTATTCAGAATCACTTATTCTTGAATTATTGGTGCAAACGGAGCGATAGTGTTCCCCAGCTGAGATCTGAACCAGATTTCAACCCAGCGCTCCCTGGAGGTGAGGGCCAGCATCTCTCTCTGACAGGACATCTGGTCCCGGAGCAGCGCCACCGGGGGGTTGATGTCACCACCTTAATTGTAATGTTTCTCTCTTCCTCCGTGAACAAAAAACTAGGGCAGCTTTCCATAAAAGGAGAAGGGGGTGTCTCTGTTTGCTAGGCCATGTTTGCACGCCACTTCTTTTACAGTGGCAGCCTTAATCATTTACAGCAAAATGTCAATGTGAACAAACACAGCTATATATGTATATGTATATATATATATAAAGTGGAAATATCAGAGAACTAAAAGGAAAGCAGCTTTAATTGAGTGCTCAAAGTAGATCAGAGCTCACCGGCCGACACGGTCCAAACATTAAACGGACACATTGCCACATTTAAAGATTAGAAATGTGTTCTCCTCATTATCGCTTCTCTTTCAAATAGAAAGTCATGACAGAATCCTTTAGAAAATTGTTTTTTATTGACTCCTCAAAGCATTCAGCCTCTATTGTTTCTTTCCTCCATCTCTACTCGTTTTGCCCAGCAGGAGAAGAACAAAAAGATTGTTTTGCTCTTTAGGACTGGTGCTCCATCAACGCAGCCAAGCCAGAGAAAGCCTGGAAGCCCACGTCATTAAAATGTTCAGACATGTGGAAGGACACAGCAAGAGATCGGAGGATGGGACATGGTTTGTCAGGGGAAACGTTTGTCAGGTACGATCAGTATGAGAGCTGTCCATAGAAAAGGGGGGCAGAGATGGTCGACTTTGGGTTGGGGGAATGGGGGGAGAAGTGTATGGCTTTAAGTTATAGAATGCAAACAAGCCCAAATTTTAATCCTACTTTAACAGAGTGAATATCTCCAGTTTCAAGTACGTAGAGTGTTTATAAAGAGAGCTGGGATCAGCCTGACTTTTACCTGCTTCTCAAACTACGACTTCCTCCATTCAGGGAGACTGTTAGTTCATCCAGTCAAGAAGTGCTCACCTTCTAAATCCACTTCCATCCATCCATTCATCCATCGGGCCGAGATGGGGTAGAGGTAGGGCAGCCGACTTGGGACCAGAAAGTCGTGGTTCGACTCCCAGCCTTTTCCACATGTTGTGGTGTCTCTGAGCAAGACACCTAATCCCCAGTTGTTCCCTGGGCGCTTACAAAACTGCCTACTGCTTCACCTGGGTGCATCTCACGTGTGATGGGTTAAATCCAGAGAGCTAATTTTGCCATTTCATGGGAACATACAGTGATGACAATCTCAGACTTCTCTTCAATCCCATCCATCCATCCATCTATCCTTCCATCCATCCATCCATCCATCCATATATTCTGCTTGTTCCAAAGTAAGGTCATGGATGCAGTATCTTTAGCAGGGATGTCCAGACATCTCTTCACAGCCACTTCTTCCAGCTCTACTGGGAGGATTCCAAGTATTCCCAGACCAAACCAAGAGACATAGTCTTTCCATTGTGTCTTCCCCAGGTTCTTCCCAGTCGGACATGTCCAAAGAACCTCCATAGTGAGATAAACAGGGAGCATCATTACGAGATGTCTGAACTACCTCAATTGGTTCCTCTCTATGTGGAGGAGCAGCAGGTCTAATCCCATTCACTCCTGGTTAACCGAACTTCTCACCCTATCTCTAAAGGAGAGTCCAGCTAGCCTGCGAAGGAAACATTTCAACCACATTCATCTGTGATCTCATTCTTTTGGTCACTACCCAGAGCTTGTGACCATAGATGAGGGTAGGAACATAGACTGACCAGTAAGCAAAGAGCTTTGCCTTACAGCTCATCTCCCTCTTCACCACAACGGACCAGCACAGAGTCCACAATACTGCAGATGCTGCAACAATCTATCTGTCAATCGCACACGCCATTCTTCATTCACTTGTAAACAAAACCCCAAGACACTTGAACTCCTCCACTTGAGGCAGAACCTCACCCTTGATCCAAAGAGAAATCCACTTCATTATCACACATGCACTCGTGCTTTTCTTCCCAGTTATAATCCAGATATTATTATTATTTTTTTTTTTGTTCATATTTAATAGATTTTTTTTTCAATGAGTGGAGGTCATTAGCAGAAAAACTTTTGGCCTTTTTCATAACATAAGAATATTTAAATTATTCATATTTGGAAGATACTGTAAATTATTTGAACATGCCACCGGGTTGGTGTTTTTAGTTTGAATTAAATACTTAGCCCAGGATGAAGGTTCTTTCCAACACAGTGAAGTTATTTTCAGCCCTCTTGAACCCATTTCAAGGTTAGCAGCACCTTGTATGTAGAATATTGTTCATACAATGGGTGCTAATAAAGGACTTCAGGGTGTCAGACTCAAGTAAAAACCAAATAAAACTTTTTATTTCATTAAAAAAAATGGCCCAGTAAAAACAGTAATACTCCTTTGTTCACATGAGGGGCTTGAGGAAGCTCTTAAGACGGGATGTTTTGGAACGAGCAGTGTGAGACGTAAAGTGTGTGTCTCGGGGGTGATGTGCTCCCTGCTGTGCAAGCCCCTTGTGCTTGTGTGTTATTGCACATACCTGGATGCATCCGTGCATGCTTCGTAGATGGCATGCTCCGAAGAGAGCCTGTGCACTCAGGCTTGACGTGCATGCACACGTGTGCGACAAAACCATGCAGGGTCTTCCAAACGGAGAGCACTGCATTCCGAAAGGTGCCAGAATGAGTTTGTCCCAGAGAGTGTAAACTTGAAGAGAAAGGGGACTGAGGAGAGAGAGAGCCCTTCCCCAGGCAGCCAGAGTCTGTCAGACTGATTAAGTCACACGGTTCGAGTGAGGGCTTGGAAGATGAAGCAGAGCTTGTAGGAGGAGCACTGGATGACAGCTAAGAAAATTGAAAGAAATAAATAAAAAAAATGTGGAAAAGCATCATTTATGTATTGGGATGATGGCCTTTCACGTGAGTCTGTACTTATAGCTGACCCTAGAGAGTCACGCTGGGACACGGCATACCAGCCCACATGGCATCATCCCACCGCATGGCTTCCTCACCCTGCGGCGACAGAAAGCAGGTCAGCTCCATCTGAAAGTTTACAAGATGCAACAAGACAGGACCATCCAACATATGCTTGTATGACAGTGGAGCACATGGATGACTGATGACAGCGCAGCGAGCCTTAAGGGCATGAATAAACACGTAGACCTAATGTTCGTCTTCATTTTGCTTCCACTTCCTCCTCAAACGAACAACAGAATGTGGCAGACGAGTTGTGAATTTTAGCTGTCGCATGCATGGATCTACCCCTCGTTTTGGAACCTGAACAGACAGAACATCAGCCCACATGCAGGCGGTCAGCGTGAGATGTTTCCATACGAGACAGACCTTTGAACCCTGTAGAACAAAACATATACCACAAAATATTACATGACCATTTCATCTGCCAGACTAAAATATGAACTCCTGTGTTTTAATGTTATTTAAGTGATGTGATTTGCTCCAAGATGCCCTAGTTTCTCTCCCTCTCTATCACTTTTTCTCCGTCACACTGAGAAGACTGCAGACTTGTTGGTAAACGGCAGAAGGGCAGCATCATTAACAACACTAAGGCCGAACCACTTAGAATATACTTAGCAAGTGCAAATGAGTCAAGATGGTGCATCGCTTTCAGTCATGCCCTCAGTTAAACCAGGTATGCAGTGAACAGCACTCACTTGCTAAAATGTAAAAAAAGTATCCAATCTTTATCCTCCCACGACTGGCCTCCCCCATACTGAAATTACCATCGCTCGTCCTCTCGTCTTCTCCTCCTCTAGCGCGGTGGTCCCATTGCTTTAACAGAGCACAATCTATAGCACCTCCGGCGCCAAATGCTAATTGCCAGGCTTTCAAACTGAGAAAAAGCCTCGGCTGAATTAAGAGTCATTTAGCAAGAAACCGAGTTCAGCACAAAGCTGTGATGCCTACGAGCAAAAGTTTCTGCTCTCTGCCGCAGGAAGAGCCACACATGTTGCGAAAACAGGCTTTGTGTGCATTATAATGCTAATTCAAACACTGGTCTGGATTTACCAGTGATCACGGAGGCAGAACAGCATTCCATCAGGGTTGAGGCAATCTTTCGAAAAAAGAGCACAAACATGTATCGTTATAAAAAAAAACAGCTTTCGACAAGATTCAGACTAATGTTATTCGAACAGTGCTCTGGTTGTTGCACAGGTTTTAATTTGCAAGACTTGATTTGGCTGTGTTTCCGTCAAAAGGAATAAAAACAAACCAATTCCTCAGAATTTAAGAGCACTGCAGGAAGTTCTTGTCTCCTCTGTCTCCTGCACAAACAATGGCAGCCGTGCACATCTTTGATCAAGGGCATGTCTCTGCTGATGACTATGAGAAATCTGCAGGCTGCCCCAAGTGTGTTGTAACCTTACCTTCAAAGTACTCTTGTTTTCTCCTCCCAACATCCTCTTCATCGCAGCTGTCTTCAGCATTGGCTTGGTCTGTTTTTGTAGTTTCTAGCATCAAAAACAGATCAGAACTGAGCTAACATGTGTCCAACACAAACGCGCCAAGATGCTCAAGCTTTAACTCCAGTGTTTCTACTGAACAAATCCTTCATATATCCATGGAGTGTATGCATCAGCTATAATAATTAATTATTCTGAGTATTCCATAGTGGGTTATAGTGTATGTTTGCATGTTTTTTTTTTTTTTTTTTTTTTATCTGTGCAAGGAGCCAGTGTGTATTTGTCCCTCTGCCTCTGGATCTCCTCAGGTCAAACACTGACACCTTCATGCTTTCTGTGCTGTTTCAGTCAGACAGGCAGAAAGAGCAATCTTCTATGACTGAGACCGACCCCAGTGCTGTGGATGGGTCAGGGTCTGGGCCAGTGGCACCAGCTGGGTCCTCTGCCACTTGCATTACATACAAGAGCAGACAGCCTGTGCTTATCACCATGACAGACTGTTGGAAACCACATCGCTGAGTGTTCTGATGGAGTTATTTATCAAAAACTGTAACTCGTTTCACTCCACGTGAGCCAACTGTGAACCTGTTGTGCTTTTAGCAATTAGACATGTGACAATGTGACATTGAGACTTTGCACCCTTTTCCACATCTATTTTCTGGATTATGATGATGCAGGGAAGCAACACCTCTGAAATGCAGAGCTTAAATAGCACAAACTAAAAATCATAACTTCTGTTGTGAGCTTCGAGGTTTGTCCTCTAAACAAACACACCCATATTTTTATTTTCACTCATTTATGATATAATGACATGTAAAAGCATAAAGGCATTACAACAAAAATGGCAAAAAAAAAAAAAGAACTGAAACTGCACATATACAACTTCATCATAAATAATATGTTGAACAAGGCTGTGGTCTTATAAAAAAGTGAAATGTTTCAGCTTTTTATTTTTTATTTTATTTTTCTTTTTTGGCCTGAAGCAGTTTTAACTAACAGAAAAAAGAAAATGTATGGAAGGAAACAGACATATCTTAAACTTTTATTAGTTAGAGTTCACCGAATGAAAGTTTGGCCTTTAATGCGAATTAAATAGACTAATAAATGGATGTATTTTAGAAAGGTGAAATTAATAATTTATTTACTAATACTACAATCAAGTATGTGAATTCTACTATAAACAATAATGCTTAAATGGAAGACAATAAACCAAATATCACATTTGATTTACTTTGGAGATAAACAGTTCAATTTTGAACAAACTGATCTGAGTGAAGCTGAAGTTAAAGCGGATTTAAATCAACTCAAATCTTCAAAAAAAAAATCATAGTGGTTCACACAAATGTTCATTAATAAACCTAACACTAATATTTAATTTATGGTTATTCTAGCAGAAATACAAATACTTGTTCTCCTAGAAAAGCCCTGGGCTGAACTGGAAGTGCTACAGCTAGTCTGTGCTGCTGCTACTGCTGCTTCCAAACAATAACAGGATTCTCTGTAAATGACTCTGTGATGCAACACTGACAACGATGGAAAGGTTTATGAAATCATTTAGAATAAAAAGCCTCAGCTCTTTTGGGAGTGCTGTTGTTAGCTCAATAGAAATATGCTGCTGCTCTCCTTGGTGAGCACCTCCCTCAGCTCCAGGGGGAACTAGTTTTCCTGTTTCCATGGATTTCAGAATTTGTGACAAAGCCTTTTAGGGACTCTTGTAGTTATCTGTTTTCATAAGGCTTGAAGTTTTGCTGCTGTTAATCTTTATAAACTTTCATACTGGAAGTAAATCTTATCAATTTGAAATTAACACAAATTGAGTCTTTTTTTTTTCCTACAGAAATAAGCTGAATATCCATACATGCATTTTCTGAAGCTGCCAGATCTTTGATCGGGCTCAGTGGGCACTGGTGCCTTGCAATCAGTGAGTGAATGGCAGGGTGAACTCTGGGAGAGTCATCAGTCTGTCAAATACCTAAATAGAGATAATAAAACATTGGCACACACACACACACACACACACACACACACACATTCTCACCTTTGGACACTTCTGGGGACAATGTTTAGGCAAACACGCCTGTTTTTGAACTGTGGGGTGAATCCAGAGTACAGGTTTCCCTCTATTATCACAGGGTTACGTTCCAGACAACACCGCATGAACTTGTGTTACACAACTTGCCCTCCATTTAAGAAGAAAGCAGCAGCCAGAGGCACTGTTGGCTTCTGGGCCATGTAGTTCTTTTGACTTGCGTTACAGTATAGGCTTATTGAAAGATAACAACAAAACAGATGTCCCAAGTTTTTATTTATTTTTTGTTAACTTTTCATCCCGTACCGTCCCAGACACATGAGTAATATTAAAGTTGACCGTTGTGTCGTGTACAATCTTACTTTGAAAAAATTTGAAAGAGCATTTGCATGAACGTCGAACCACAATGTAGTGAGGTACTTCTGTGGAAAAGCGATACTCTGGAAGGTATGCTGAAAGCTAACAGTGCTAGCTAGCTGTGCTAACCACCATGCAGCCCCGGGATGAATATATTTGATGAAAATCTGCCTGCAATTTATTTTATTGCTGAGTTAAACTTAAAAATATATAATACTGAATTAATTTCTACAGTAAATGTAAAGTTATTTGTGGTATTTGTTGAAACAGAGCTTTGAATGAAGGGAACTGATTCACTGAGCACATCAAGAATACAGATGGCATTTACTCCATGTGACTAAAGACGGTACATTTAAATGATTCACTAAAACCATATTTGTGGCTTTGCTCTGTGTTTTTATGTTGGTTCTCATTGTCAGCTGGTCAATAAAACAATAAAACCCAGCAGTGGAATGAAAGAAGATACCCACAGAGTCAGACACAAAGCTCCAGAGCCAGCTCAGACTCTTTAATCCCGCCACCAGAATTCTTCTTTTTTTTTTTTTTGAGTGCTCTGAACCTGCTGTGAAATTGAATTTTTCAACCTTGTGTGTATGTGAACCAGCCAAGCACTGCATTGTCAGAGCACTCAATTAGTTCCCAAGGCAGAAGCCAAAATGTTTTCCAACTGCAAATGTATTCTTCACAGGGCAGCACTCATTAGCATAATGCTTCTCTCCCTATAGCGAGGAGTAAGAAGGCCCCTTCCAACGTGGAAAATATAAACAATCTGGAGCTTTAATACACAGTTAATACAGGCTGTGCCATAACGTTAAATACGTAGAAGGCCTCAGAGTTAAGAGTGTTAACCTTTGCTCAAAAGTTCTCATTAGCATTTGTAAATATGGTAAAAATGTGTGTAGCACCCTGCAGACTTCCTGATCCTCCTTTTGCACGCAGTCCTTTTATTTTTGACTCACGTCGCAAAGAGGCACTCTTGAGTTTCTAAGAACTCCTTCAAACAGATGTTTGAATGCCCTTCTTCTCTCTCCTCACTGGAAACGCTGAGCGCACTTTGCAGGCCCGTGTGTTAAACCTAGAGAACAAATGAGATTCAAGTCTCGAATGCCGAGCCGTGTTCTCTCACAGCGGAACAATTGCAGAGAACGAGTCGTGTGGTGCACCAAATTTACCGACTTTGAACCGGTTGGCTGAAGCATTAAAAATAATCTGCTCTGACAAGAAGCTAAACATTTCCCTGACAAAGTGACATTGAAGCCACGAAAGCCAGACCAACTTCTTCTTCCGTTTAGTCCCAGCTGAATGAACGAACAAAACAAAACAAAAGTGGAAAAAAGACTAAAGCAACTGTCAACAATTGCACACCGGCAGCAGCAGCAGACACTCTTCCTCAGAACCCACACATGTTTTTGTTGGAGTGAAGTGGCTCTGTAACGATGTAGAACCGACGGGGTCGGGGGGGTTGTCATTGTTTGTCGTGACCTGTGATGCCCCTCATTCTCATTACTGAGGTGTCGCAGACTCCAGATTTAGAGCTGCCACATTTCTCACCTGCCCTGGTTCTTGTACAGGCCGAAGGCACACACACATCCATGATACCTCACCCCACACAGGGAAGGCATGTTTTCTAAATGTAATGTGGGGTTTGTGATTGGGGGGCTTCTCACTCACACCTTGGATTGGTGTAAATCATGCCCACAGCCTTTTCCACACACACTTCTGTCACATAAACTGCTCAGAGATCTGAACTAAGATGATGTGTCACTCCACCAGCGTGGCTTCGAGTAAGTGAGACTGAAGGTGAAGTGTGCTGTTTTATTAATTCTTTTTGAATTTGTTTTAATTAAACCTTATCTCCAGCTGAAAATGTTCACATTTTTTAATTGATTCCAAGACACTCTAATAATGAGCTTTCCACTGGTTATAAATTAAATAATCTTAAAAAAAAGCTTATATTATGTTTGAAAAATATATCTTACATGCTCACCGTACATCACGTCAATTAGATTGAAAAAGAAGTGCTGTTAATGAATTACATTGATTTCCTGCATGTGCTATTTCATTTGAAGCTGAAGCAATTACTGGGGAGAATGGATAGAACTGAGTGCCAACCGTCTTTAGCAGAAGTCAGTGGAACAAGAACATTGTTTTATTCAGTCATGTTGACCACATAGAATGAGACCTGGAGCTATTTGACCATTTTTTGCGTTTGTGTCTCTGAAAAAGTGATGTTAACCAGTTAAACACAGGGGAAAAAAAAAAAAAAAAAACAACATGCTAAATGAAAAACAGAGAATAAATAAATCCACTTAATGTTCTGGCTTTCCGTCAAGGTGAAGCAAGTTTGTAGTTGTCAGTGACAACTAATTCATCTGGTCCGTGTTAACTCTGAGTAGTTCACCTGAGATGGTCAGTTAAATCTTTCTGTGATACGATATAAGATAACTGCTTCTTGTTTAATAAGTAGTTAGATTTGTTTGAATTTACTCCATAAACATTTTAGAGAACTAAATATTGAATTGTGGGTGGCACGGTGGCACTGTCAGTAGAGCTGTCGCCTTTCAGTGAAAATGTTGCTAGCTCAAACTCCAGACAGAGGCCTTTCTGGGTGGAGTTTGCATGTTCTTTCCGTGCTGCCTGGGCTTTCCCCAGGTACTCTGGTTTCCTCCCAAAGACCAAAAACATGCATGTTAGGCTGATTGGTAACTCTGAATTGTCCCTAAGTGCAGCGAGAGCGTGAAGGGTTGGTTGTTTCTCTGTGTCCTGTGGTGTATTGGAGAACTGTCCTGGTGTCCCTGTGATGGACTAGAGGATTGTCAAGATGTTCTTGTGATGGACTGCAGACCTGTCCAGGCTGTTCCTGTGATGGACTATAGACTTGTTCAGGTGGTCCCTGTCTCTCACAGTCCCAGAAGTAGTTGAAAGGAAGAAGTGGTGAAGATTATGGATGGATGGATGGATGGGTGGGTGGGTGGGTGGATGGATGGATGTATGGATGGATGTATGTATGTATGGATGGATGGATGGATGGATGGATGGATGGATGGATGGAATGTGTGCTTTTGTCATCAATGTTGAATGAATCACTTAAAAAGTACTTCTGCTGCTTCTTTTGGATCTCAGAGATGTTAACTTCCAAGT
>JARVGS010001454.1:17589842-17602102 GCA_031762315.1 Hypsolebias antenori
CTGACACTAACCCCCCTGTTGCCCACAGATCAATGTGCTCACAACAGGGTGTAGGAGGCAGGAAGGACCAACCAGAACATCTGGCCCATCTGTTGGACAACAATGCTGGGGTTAATAATGGAGGTGGTGATTGCAAACAGCGTAGGCCCTTGAGAGAATGAAGTATAAACAAAAGCAAATTGGAAACAGGTACACAGTGTCCGTATTAGGTATCCTGGAGAGCTTTGCCTGATTACACTATCATAGAAAAAACCTGATTCAAGACGATCAGGTGCAGAGTTCATCAAATTTAATAATGCAAAGCTTTGCGGAGAAACATTCAGGATGCATGAGGCAAAAACATTACAACAGAACGTCTAATGTTTTTTTTCCTGCCCTGGTTCTGATCTGGTTTGAACTGGCTAAACCAAAGTCTGTTCATTTTGTACGATTCTCCTCCTTCCTCCTCCCCCCCCCCCCCCCCCATGTCCCCGCTCCAGTTTTATCAAAACCACAGCTGTGAGCCAAGGCTCAGAGGAGCGCCTGGAGGGAAACATCTCTCAAGGTTTCCCAGAGAACAAATCACAACGTACTGTGGCAAACAGAGCACGATGGATCCTGAACTAGTCACTGTCCTTACAGTCACATCAACAATGATTATATTATCAAAAATGAAAACTTTGTAATGTCATTCTGACAGTCCACGATGACCTATTAATATAAAGGTAATAAAGGATATAAATATAGTAAGGTAATATAGCATTATGCAGACAGAAACAGATCAATAAATAACACGTTCCCATCACAACAACAATCACTGCATGTGTCTCTCTGAGCGCTAAGTGCGGCACATGGAGTAGTTTTAAAGCACAGGCCTGCACATCTATCCTTCCATCCATCTACCCATCCATCGCTCCTGCTTGATCCTCTTCTGCCTCTTATCCATATTTGAAATTACAAAAGCCTCTCATCCGGGTGGCTTATCACCCATGTAATGACAAAGTTCAAATGTGAATCCATCTGCGCAGCTCCGAAAGCCATCAAAATCCTCTCTCAAAGGTGCCGGTGGCCTCAGCAACTACCGCCAGCTTCCAAAGTATCCGGTGTCGAAAGAACAGATTAAAATAGTGTAGCTATGAATTGAAAACACTCACTCGCTGGCTCTACAGCTCTGTCTGTTTCATAACTAGCCTGTTTGAAAGGACATATTTGAATTTATTTTTATCAGTTTGATACAAAGTTGCAGCCTCCTGGTTGTCAGTCCTTTCAGGTGGTTGAAACTACATCCATCTGTGTCTGACAACAAGATCATTCAGATGACTGACAATAGCTTATTCTTTTGAAAGGAGGCTGGAGTTGATTTAAGATGGCAGCCATCCACGTTAGCTTTGTTCACACTAAAGTCAGCACAACAATGTTCAGTCAGGTCATCTGGACGATTTCTTTTTTTTTTTTTTTGCTGAGCCGTTCTGTCCTTCATCCAAAGGACTTCTTCAAACTGAGTCTCACATACAGCACATTCCCATAGTGGAAAAAAAAAAAAAAGTTTGCTGGTGATAAGATGGTATCCAGGGCCCACCCTCTCCCCCGTCAACTCCTCTGAGACAGTCATGCCAAAGTAGTTCAAAACACCAAAGTTCATGCTCAATAATCCAGGTATAAATCCAACAATGTTCAGTCAGGTCATCTGGATGGTTTCTTTTTGTTTTCTGAGATGTTTAGTTCTTCATCCAAAGGGCTCAATCTGAGGTGTCACCGACAACGGGGCAGAGGGTGAGCCGTGGAGGCCATCTTACCACCAGCAATTTATTTTATTTATTTATTTTTGTTTGTTTTCCACCATGTGGGTGTGCTTTTTGTGGGACACAGTTTGTTGGTGGCTCCACAAGTTGAAGAAGTACTTTGGATGAAGAACGAAACATCTCAGCAAACATAAAGGAACCATCCAGATGACCTGACTGAACAATGTTGGATTTATACCTGGACACTGAGCATGAACTTTGGTGTTTTGAACTGCTTTGGCTTGACTGTCTCAGAGGAGTTGATGGGGGAAATAGTGGGTCCTGGAGGCCATCTTATCACCAGCAAACTGTTTTTATATATTTTTCCCACTTTAGAAATGTGCTGTTTGTGTGACTCAGATTGAAGAAGTCCTTTGGTTGAAGGACGAAACGTCTCAGCAAAAAAAAAAAAAAAAAATGTCCAGATGACATGACTTTGTTGGATTTTTACCTGGATTATTGAGCATGAACTTTGATGTAAATGTTAGCTTGTCTGTCTGCTCAGAAGTGAACTTTGTTTCTCAACACTGAGTCTGTTCAAAGAGCGAATGGCAATAAATAAAATATTAATTGCTTATAACCTTTCCATAGAAGCCCACTCAAAAGTGGTGAACTTTTATTAAAATGCACTTGTTCAACATGGTCCAAGTATTTTTTTTTGTTTGTTTCTTTGCTTTTTTGTTTGTTTTTACATTTCTATGATTTCACCTCAAAGGGCCAGCATGATACATTTGTGTACTTTGTATGTCAACACTTTGAGCTAAAGAAAGATGCCAAAGTGTGACAAAAAAAAAAAAAAAAATCTTTTAGTTTACAGCTAAGCAGAGGTGACTTTTTTTTGCTTGAAAAGGTCTGTTTTGATTTCTTCAACTTTATTACTCTGCCTGCTTTCATCACAGCAGCATGCCGTGTTTTCTTCACAAGCACAAGTCCACGAAATGCCTTCACACATACCTAAACAGAGAGACAAGCATGTTTCTGATACACCGTGTCTGTATTTGCATGTGCTTTACTTTCATTCCTTGCACTGCAAAGACACAAGTCCTCTACCCCCCTGCACAGGCACATACACACACGCTCACACACACACACACGCTCACACACACCTTCATCTTGCTTCCAGCTTGAACTCTTGAATAAATAATTTACTGGAAGAGTTAAAACTTTGAATACAAATATAAATAAATAAATAAAAAACTTTTGTGTGTGGGAGATCTCAGTGATATTGATGTTTCTTAGGCTGACTTCTCTGAGTTAACCCACCAAGGCACACACACACACACACACACACACACACACACACACACACACACATACACAAACATAAACACACTAACTGAACACAACACAACAACAGCAGCACAATGAAGGGCCCGTGTATAATTAACTGGATCGGCTGAGTTTAAGGATTACTCCAGGAGGGGCGGTGAATTAAAGCTCAACTAATGAGTTGAAGTTTCTTAATTTGTTCTCCCCCATAATTCCAGAATGGATTAGCAGTAGCTTTAGTCGCCTCTTCCCACCGATTAGCGGTTTTGCAGGCGGGGCGGGGAGAAGAAGACGATGGGAGCAGCCGGGATGGTTGCACAGCTTATCAGCCCACGTGCTTCAAGGTAAAGAGCTGACAAAACCATTCAGCTTTACTAAGAACAATAAAGTGAAATCACACATTTGATTTTAGTTCACTCCTTCACTTGTTTTGTGTTCCCTGTCAAAGTTTTACATCCCCAATAAATTGATTGGGGATGTAAAATTATATAAATCCATAATATTATAAATTATAAATTAATTTATTATATTAAATATATATAAATCCATAATAACAAAATGATCATCACCTAATTTTATGACCTCATTTTGGATGCATTTTGAGTATTGTCTGTAGCTACAGAATGAATGATAAGCAATGCCTCAAAAATATATTTTTATTTCTGAGCTGCAAGAAAAGCAAAAATCTATATTTGATGACAACAATGTTTGTGAGAATGCCAACAAGTATGCTTCCAGTGGAGGTGAGGCCATGAAAGCAAAAATAAATAAATAAATATAAAATTCTTCCACATGTATTTCATTTTTGACCAGGAGCAGAATACGTGTCCAAAAATGAAACAAAATAAAAACAAACAAAAAAAGATCAAAATATATTTACTAGGGATGTAATGACAGGTAAAATCACATTTTGGTTCGGTTCAATTTCAAGGAGGGCTCGGTTCGGTTAATTTTCGGTACAAAAAAATAAAAAAGGACAAAATTAAGACTTACAAAATGTTTATTTTGAAAATATGCCAAGTAAACAATACATTTGATTAAAAATTAAAAAGTGACCCATTTGGGTGATACTTTAACTAAACAGCACTCTTTACAATAAATAAACTATACTAACAATAATAAAAATCTTAATAAATACAATAACAGTCAGAACCAGCACAAAAAGAAGCAACAGACTATTTACAATCTAACTAGTCAAGTTTTAAGTTTTTTGTCCAAAAAGACCAACTTGTCCACATTTTCTGCCAAAAGCACAGATCTAATTGCAGTGAAGTTCTCCAGTGGTGGAGAAAATCATCTCAATAACAACAGAAGCTGGAATAAAGAGGTAGAACTTTGCTAATTTTGCAGTGTGGCTGTATTTGTCCTCATTACTCACAACTTCTTCTTGGACCTGCTCCTACCTGTCCCTGGAAAAGTTCAGAGTTCTGCCATCACAGACTTCTAGCTGCAGGTGATCTCTGGTGGATTTCTCTGAAGAGGAAGAAGACTCAGCTGCTATCTCTGTCCCAGACTGGAAATAAAACACAAAGCGGTAAAAAAATGAGTTAATAAGATTATAATTTTAATTAAAAAAAAGTTAATTAGATAATAATAATAAAAGAACAATACCTCTTCTTGAACAGTTGTTGTGAGGTGGTTGGATCTCTCGGTCATCATCGTCATCATCATCATCATCATCATCATCATCATCAGGGCTTTAATCTGCTCCATGGCTTGCTGACAATATCAGTTTTAACTTTTTCATAAAGCGCTAAACTTTTTATCTTAAGTGTTGACATGATGGATGTCGTATAGTGAGGCTCAATAACTTTAAAGCCGGAGCATCAACAACATTCAGACATAGATCCAGTGCTTTAAAAACTTCTACAGTTTGTGTTATTGCTCTGGATCGATCTGAATTACCTGATGAAGGTTGTTTAAATTCGGCTGTTATCTGTCTGCTTTTCTGTAGAAGACGTTCCCGTTCGGATGATGTCATTTCAAGCGCGTTAACAAGTTAGACGTGTTATCTGCTGCAGGTCCAGTCTCCGTGAAACAACGTCGACCCACAGCTTTGGATTTGTTCACCTGTCTTTTAACAAGAAAACTATAATGTTCCCAAACAGGAGACCACAACCACAGACATACATATGTTTATGTTTACATTTAAGTTGTTTATGTCTATGACTGTGACAAGATGCTAGGCTGCTAATGCTACGTGCTGCAAGATAATAACACCGTGCTGAAACACGCTTAGGAATTTTGTTCCACGGCGGATAATCTCTCATTAATAAAATTCAATGAGTGAAAAAATGACCGAAACGGTACGTACGTGGACTGAACGTGCAGTACCGAAAAGGTTTGGTACACCCATGTGTACGTTACACCACTAGTATTTACCGTAGTCACTTTCAGTGACTTGTGTTCATGAGATTTCAAGTTGTGGAATCTTATGTCCATCCGGTAAAAAATATACCTTTATGTTTTAGAGAGAAAACTTTAAAAACAGTCAAATTCAACCAGAACACAGTTAAGCATATTGTTTTTGTTATTAGTGCTTAGCATATTTTTAATTGATGTTTTTCGTAGTTCATATCTTAGATCTTGCTACTGTTTTTCTATTACATTTTATTGTTGGGTGTAACTGGGACCCTGTGTACATAATTTAATTCCACCACATGTACAACATGTGGTGTGAACGGCAATAAATAAACTATGACTCTGACTCTGACTCTGAGGGGAAAAAAAAAACAACATATTTAAGTTGTTTAAGGGGATTTTTTTTTTCTCAATAATTAGGATAATTTATTAAAATTGTCTAAAATAGACTGAAGAAATTTACCAGGTACTTGATATTGTCTGTAGGATCCTTGAGTTTCCTCCTACTTCCACTCTCCTTTCTAACTCCTTGGCATCACCAGGTCCTAAAACCTAAAACCCAATGTGGTCTTAAACTGTTGTTCAAGGCTAAAAGGCTCTGAGGTGGTGGAGACGGTTCGAGCACTACATCTGATGTCTGACACTGAAAACAGACAACACTTGTTTTGGATTCCTGTTCATTTGTTGGTGAAAATGCTCGAGAGCAAAATAGACACCAACTACTGGTCCGCCAGCCCCTCCCAGCATGCATTCTCCCCATTAGTGTTTCACTCCTTCCTAAACTGTGTGTGATGGAAGCCAGATATGTCAGTTCAGCATCACTGACGAGCTGCCAGTCAGACGCTGGAACAGTCTCTGCCTGTAAAAACTGCTCTTCTTATAAACCAAATCAAATGCAGCTCAAAAATATGAACCAAACTCGATTTTAAAAAAGTCAACTTTCACGTTGTGTTGTTAAATCCTTGTATTGCAGCCTCCAATCTCAGCTTCAAAGGCTCAGCAGGGAGGGAACATGGCCAGCATAATGCATCTGATGTGTGTAATTCACTCTGCATTGGTGCTGCAGAAGACTGACAACACAGAGGTAAAAATGATGGATACTCTAAATTACACAACTACCGTGGTAGTAAAACCCTCACATTGCTTTGTTTTAGCATCTATGCTTTTCACTGATTTTACTCAGCATCACATTAAATATGCACTCAACAAATTTAGCAATACTTCACATCAGCATTTCAGTGGATAAAAACATGGACACTTGAAATCTTGACATTTTACTGAGCATGTTTCCTTTGATCTAATTTAAAAAAAAATTGCACAAGGCTGCCAAGTCATAATAAAGAGACAAAAATGTTACTTAAAGTGACAATGAGTTCATAACATTTGGCTTTTTGCATAATTGCATTTCTTAAGCTTTTCAGGGTACTGTTTGAGACTATAATGTGATTCAGTGGGAAAAAAAAAAATATGGCTGCTGGTGGTGTTTGAGCTCTTACACTGTCAAAACATCCAATAAAGCAGGTGAAAAGGTCCACGAGCCAATTAGAGAGCAGTAAAAGACTGAAGCTCAGGAGAGGTTTTATTGTGAAACCACATCACTGCAACATCCTCGGCTTATTTTTAGATTCTGCCTTGGCACAGATAGGCCTGTGAAAGGTGTGTGAATTTGCCCTTGCCTAGGAAATGTCACACCCGCGCAGCAATATCAAGTGCTGAATTTGGTCCTAGCTTAAGGAATAAAGTCAGAACATCTTTGAGTCCAGAGACGAACATGTGCACTCTCATTAGGATCTCTTGTATTCAAGTGAGGGGCTGGATGCGCAGAATCTAAAGCCCGCGGCTGTCAAATTAGTGGCTAGATGTATGGCTGTGCGCGGAAACGGGCCGCCCGGCCTGTTAGAGTGACGTGCGCATCTCATTGGTGGACAGCTTTCATCGGGGAAACTCAATTGCCATGGCGACAGCATCGAGAGTCCGGGTGGGAGCGGTGAGTAGGCTTTTTGGCACACTGTGTCATATATGTAGGCCTTTGTATTGCTCATGAAGCCACTCATGATGCAGCTGCTTTTGTTTATAAAAGCATGATTTGGTTTCATTGTGAATGAATGCTTTGTCTGAATGAGAGTCAAAAGACGAGACGGTAATGTTTGTGGGGCTGTTGGGCACCAGTGCTTCTTCATTAATGGGGCCTTTGTTTGTAATGAGCTTTCATCAAGTACAGGTCACTAAACAATTACAACATTTCAAAATGGGCCTCTGCAATTGTGTTAGTTTGCCTATTAAAGCACACTGAATGAAACAAATACTCTGAGTGAAGTTTTAGAAAAAAAAAAAAACCTTTAGGATGGGATCCGCACAGTTTGCAGATACCTCTCTACATGACATTAACTTGATCCATTTCTTAGCCCAGAGGGTTGGAGCTCTGCTGACCTCCGCTGTGACCACAGTCATGTTGACAGTCGCTGCACTTCACACATCATGCTCCCTCAGGCCTGGTGTGCTTCAGAGATGAGGCCAGGCAACAGCGAGACCTAAGCAGGAAAACACCTCCGAGTAGTGTATTACCCTCAAGAAGATACACCAAATGGCATATTGGCCTTTCATGGAGCTTTTTTTTTTTATTATTATTATTATTATTATCTCAGCAGGCTAACTCACCTGTGTGTGTGAAGATTTGAAAGTACATAAAAACATCAACATAAAGATCTTATATTTAGTCTGCTTAGATCATGACATTGATGGAAGTCAACTGATTCATTGGTCAGCCAATTAATCAGTTATTGCATTTCTTTAGATCATCTATGATTGTCATGATACTAAACTGATTCCGGAAATGGAACAACTGTAATGTTCTCTTCTTGACTCTGCTGTCCCTGCACTCATCATACACAACAGTTGAATGCAGTTAGTCTGTCACCAAAAGCAAGAAGCACAAATGCAAGAAGACGGATGCAAATGGTAGAATGTTTAATAGGTCATATACTGGCAATGCAACGGTTTGGAGGAAAGTGTGTTCAACAGTAAAGCGTGATATTATTTTGTAAACAGAGAGACGTCAGATGTGTGGAAAGTTTAGAAGGAAGACAGCTGTTGGCAAAATACACCAACATACATCCCCTCTTAGATGGGCAAGTAGTTTATTCATTGATTCAATGATTCAAGGTCCTTTATTGTCATTCACATCACATGTGGTACATGAGGTGGGTTGAAACTATGTACGCAGGGTCCCAGTTACATCCAATAAAAAATACAAATTGTAAAGAAAAAAAAGTGATACGCTCCAAGACATGAACTAAGAAATGCACTAAACTAAGAATACACCAAACTAAGAATACACTAAACTGCATTAACACTGGATGGGAGGTGCTTTTGATGATGTGGTCTGATTTTCTCAGACATCACTTCCACCTGAAGTCCATGATGACAGGAAGTAAATGTCTTGTACCTCTCTGGAGATTTTTCACCACACTCTGCATAAAAGGGGTCCAAAGTCTACTGTGTTTTGGGATTGGCAGGTCATTTTATTGCTTTAAAACCCATTTTCATCAAGGTTCTGCTAAATATCATGACATTTTGCCATCAAAGTGAGCAAAGTATTTTATCAATGACTACCATAATTTCCAGACTATTGAACACCTAAATATAAGCCATGCTCACAAAAAAGTACATATATAGGCCACACTTATTTTTGTACAGTATAAGCCACCGATGTCCACGTTGTAACATTAGATATTTACACAGAAATGTAAATTTTTAACTTTTAATTAAATATGTACTGCTAACATACACAAATACATACAGTATTTTTTTTTCCTGAACATTGCTTGTAACATGGCTGTTTAAAAATAAAATACATAACCAGGAAGTCATTGATTGTTATCGTCATCTTCCTCCTGCGCACTGCATCCTGAGCTTGTGTCGTCTTCTTCATCATGCAACTGCCTTTCAAACATATTAGTGATAGAGGATTTTTGGACAATACTCTGCTGTCAGTAATGCCACATTAATGCATGATTCACACTTATTTTGAATGGCTGCAAATACATGGTCTTGCACCCATTGGTCAAACTTTTTTAACCTTTATTCATACAGGTAGTCTCATTGAGTCATGAGGATCCAACCCCCAAGAGAGACGTGTATTGGGCAGTTATGAGAGCACCCAGGTGTGACAAGGATAAATGTTTTGGTGGCATGGAGCTCGTTAGCCTGTCAAAAATAAATAAATAAATAAATAAATCCAGGAATTAGCCACAGCATTGTATGAGCAGTGGGGTTCAAAGCGTGTGAAAACAGTAGAGGCTTACAGTCCAGAAATTACGGTAACTAATACAGTAACACTGACCAGAAATAGTCTGCTAAAATGTACAATGGGGTATGTTCATCAGACATCTGGGTCAGCTAGTTTATGGAGTGGATACTGCATGACACATCTGACCACAGCAGCAAGGTTCTCCACATCTATTAGGCACTTCCATAATTTATCAAACATACTGAATTTTTCAAGAGGGATCTGTCACAGGTTTAAGATTTCTATCGACAAAGCATTTCCTTGTAGTTCACTGATTAGATTTTTTTTTTTTTTTTTTTGCAGAGGGTGAGCTGTGGATGAGAAATGAACATGAAAGTCTGCATTAGGATACCTGTCAAAATCTGTCAGTTCCCCAAACCTCGCGTGCACGGCCCTCCTTGTGATGAATTAATGATTAATCAGGATTTTGTGAAAGGTCTCAGAGAATGATGGAAGAATAATGAGATTGTCTTTGATCATTTCATGTTAGCTCGTGACAGTAATTTGTGGTAAGTCATCTGAATTCAGCTGCTGTGAGCTGGAAAAGGATTCAACCAAAGAGTTCCTTGAAACCCTGCACATCCCAGAACCCACCAGTGACTCTATGATATCCAGGAAGTTTTGAGTTATTTCACTCCTGCTCAGTGGCTCTCACTCAGGCTGGCTCAGACATCCGGTCTTTGTTGTGGACAAACCATTATGATGCCCATGATTGGACTCCCTGTGTGGGAATACACAGTGCTCTCCTCTCTGACTGTTTGAGCCTAATCCTGTGTGGCAGGTCCTGCACTCCACTGCCTAAACACATCTGTCATGTTTTGTCACAGTGATACAGCAAGCCGCTAACTCCCACATCTAGCAGGGTGTATGCAGCTGTATATAGCAGCTTGGATACATTTGTGGACATGAAAACACGCACAATCAAGAAATCTGATGAGCTTGGTAGTGTTACTTCCCACAGAACACCTCCTGGGTGCTGCTTGCACAGACGGCACATAAACATGATGAACTAAAGTCAAGATTCAAACATTTTGAAATATATCTTCAGCTTTTGAAGTCTTGATTGCCCTGCTGACCCAGTGGTTTGATGAACACCACATTACTGAAGAGCTACCTCCATTTTAATTTGAGCAAGAAGACAGTTTAGCTTCCCGTCTGACCAAATCCCATACTTATCTCTGTTTAATAAGACAAAGGTTTGAGACAAAATACCCAGCAAGTTCAATCTAATTTACTCTGCACACCCATTCTTACACTATTGCCCACATAAAATATGAAACAATCAGTTAAAAAAAAAAAAAAAAAGGCATGGACTTCACAAGAATCCTCCTGCAATGCTGCATGCAAAACATTTCCCTTTGATTCTGTTTTATCTCAAGCTGCAGAATTGATCAACAGGAATGTATTGAATATCAGCTAGAGGGGAATCAGATGAATGAGACGGCTTCCGGCCTGTGCAGTAACAGTACGCTCAGTGGAACCTTTTTAACATTCAACGTTCAAAACAGACCCAGGCATTAAACAATGATCAGGTGCCTGAGGAAAAACCAAAAGCTTGTTTTGCTGGGGTTTTTTTTCCATAAAACAATGATTTTGTTCCTGTGTTCCTGAATTAAAACAACATGTATTACACACAAGACCGACATTATTCATGAAACATAATCAGTTGACTGCATCATCCTAGTTTTTATGGTCATCAGTGTTGACTTGGTTTGACTCCTTCAATCTTTCTCCACAAACCCAAAGTGTCAATAAAATATAAAAATGTAATATACCAGTGCTAGTACACTTCACTTTTTAAGGTCATGCTTCACTGCCAGGAACTCTGTCTGATATTGAAGGGTAGCAGTCCCATGGATGATCTAATCAGACCCACAGTGTGAGGATCTGAGTATGCTGTTGGCTTATGTTCTTTTTTTTTCCCATTAGAATCATTTAGTATTCTGTTTCCCAGTGTTTCTCATGTTGTCTGCTCCAGTCCCTCCCATAATAACCAGTTCTTGTCTCCACACCAGGTGTTTATGATCTACATTTGAGAGGATTTCCTATAAATACTGTGTTTTTTCTGTCTGTGAATCAGTCCTGGACTGGAGTCTGTATGAGTCACGTCGTGGTTGTCCCTCTGTGTGCCTTCCTGTGTTACTGTCAGTAGTTTTTGTGCCTTGTCAGCATTTTGTGTTTTAGTAAATGATTTAGTCTTTATACTTCCGAGGTTCCCGTGATTTGTCTGCAACCTTGGATTTTGTATCTGCCTACAACCGTGTCGCGCAGCATGCATCGACTTTTACTAGAGGCAAAGAACGCTGTTAGTGGCTCGTGACAAACACCAGGCACTGCTGTTAACGTCCGTACGCTCTCTGAGCAGTTCTGCTCAGCACATCACTGTGCGGAGAAGAAATGACTGAAGAGTGTCTGAAGTCTGAAGAAGCAGCAGTGCTCAGAGGAAACATGTTCACATCAAACCAAATTATGATAATTAAACTTCTTCTTCTTCTTCTTTTGGCTTTTTCCCTTTTCAGGGGTCGCCACAGCGAGTCATCCTCCTCCACCTCACTCTGTCCTCTGCATCCTCTGTCCTCACT
>JARVGS010001454.1:17711402-17721659 GCA_031762315.1 Hypsolebias antenori
ACGGACGGACGGACGGACGGACGGACGGACGGACGGACGGACGGACGGACGGACGTACGGACGGACGGACGGACGGAGCTCTTTCCTTTATCCTCCTTGCTCTATGATTGATGTCAGGGCCGATAAAGAAGTTAAAAAAAGAAAATCACTTTAAAAAGACTTCATTATCCCTTCAACATTACAAAGGCATATAGTAAATACAAGTTTTTGACACAGTGAAATTTTGCATCGTGCTTGCCACAGAATGAGTCACTAGTTGAGATGGACATCTTCTCTTCGTGCACAGATATAGCCAGATTGTGATCAGGGCTCATTTCATGCAATCTCAGTCTGGCTGCAATGGCTTTTGAGACTATTTTTGAACTGTGTTCGCCGCCACCCACCCATAAAGCAAGTGACTCAAGTTAGAGACAGTCAGCCGCCATCTCTGTGTCCAAGAACCATGCTGTGCTTACTGGTCCCTTCAGCATGTCTATTGTCTGTACACTACAGAGGAAGTGCACCTGGTAATGCCCTCACTGCCCGTCTCCATCTGTGCTCACCAGAGAGAACTTGCAAGCAAAATTAAGACAGAAAGTAAGACTTTGTTATATGACAGAATTACCTCAGCATTGTCCCCAACAGAATGAGACATCCTTGGAAAACTGTGGGAGATTTATTATTAATAGTTTTTGTTTTTTTTTTTTTTAATAAAGGGAAACGATTATCTTGTGTTGGCATGAAGTAAATAATTACTAGTGCTTTGTATTGTTTGGGGGGAAATGGAAGAGCTGTAACAAAACCAACCCACGGATCTTTGTTAAATATTACAATACAGCAGAACGTGACAAAGGGAAATGATTATGTCAACAAGTACAGAATGGGGTTTCCTCGCAGCCTATTAAGATGGATCGTACGTGTCGTCCATCTTTAACAGATCTGAAAGGAGTTGTGTCGGCAAAAAATGACATCCGGGTGGAGATCGTTCACAAAGACCACAATGCAGCGCGAGAAAACGAAGAGCACAACTCCATGAAACAACTGATGGTGAGTGTGAGTGTCACAGCGTACTACTTTACATTTACTCATTTTCTCCTTGTTATATACAAACTGTTGACTTTTGATTTCATCTCTTTCTTCTGTGCATTTTGGCATGTCCTTTAAAAGCCGGCAGTTAAATAATGAATGAATGCTACAGCTGGTGGGGCTCTTTTCTGTGGAATAAATTATTTCACGAGTAATGGAAGAACAGCAACGCATGCAGATTTTATTCGCATTGTACTCAAGGCAAAAGGTTTTTTTTTTTTTTATTGTTTTGTATCAGCATAATGTGTTCTACGTGTTCTATGAAAAGAGAAAACCACAGAATATTCAACTGTGCAATCGGAAGAAGAATGTGTTACATTATATTTTTGTGTTGTTGTGTTTTTGGTTGCAGCCGTTTGCTGTTAAAACTTTGAAAATGTACTTTTTTTAATGCAAGCAGTGCAGTCTTCACATGATGCTAAAGCAGAGACTTCAGTATGGATACATCACAAATCTGCATTTTGTAAAAATAAATAAAAGATCTTCGTTGATAAATTATTAAATCTCCTGCCAGCCAAAAGTGAAGGTGAAGCATGTTTGACTGATATTAAAAATGGCGAACAAGTGATAAAAGTTAAACCCATTCGCTTCAGAATCTCTTTCATTTCAAGAGGAGGATCTTAATATGTTTAACTGGATGTGTCTCTCTGTGTGTGTGTGTGTGTAGGTTGAACAAGGAGAGTTCCAGCAGGAATCTGCTCTGAAGCAGCTGGAGGTCTTACAAGAAGAAGAGAAGGAGTATCAGCACATGAAGGTATGCCTTGTGATCAATGACAGCATGAGTGCAAAAACCTGGGAGAACAAACCGTAAGAAGGTGGTGGGTGAGAAAATACCTTTGGGGCAAATGGAGGGCTTCAATGCTGCAACCGAAATAGCAGAAAAGCAGTAATTCTTTTAAAAAGCCTAAAGAAACTGAGAGAAGTATTGGGTATTTATCAGCTATATAGCTACAATATAGTTTTTTTATATATATATATATATTTTTTACCCTTTGGAATATATTTAGGTTTTGGACCATGGTAAGACACACCAGGCTAAGCAGACAATTTGATGGTGAACAAATCAAACCAGGATGGTTAATGGACTGTACTTATATAGCATATTTCTATCTAATCAAGAGACTTGGTGCTTTACAACACAATCTGTGCCCTCATTTACCCATTCATACAGCACTCTACTAGATTTCTACAAAGATAATCTGAATCTACAGAGACTAATTGAGGCTTTAGATCACATTCATATAATAAGGAGACACACATATGAGGCAATGAGGTGTTCAGTGTCTTGCCAAGGGACTCTTCAACATGTGACTGCTGGTGGAATTGAACCCCCGACTCTCCCAGTGGGGAACTACTGCTCTAGCACTCAGTCACAGCTGCTCAAGAAGACATATATACAAGTCTGGGGTGGGGGCAGTGCTTACTTTGTAACAAACGATGGGTTATTAAACATCTATCTTTAAGTTCCACTCCTCTCAAGACTCACCCCACTCCCCGCCTACTCCAGTACTATCTCCATTACCACTGCCTTCACGTGCTTCAATTCTTGGTTGTTTAATTGTACGAGAAGACTTTTTAAAATTTGTATTAATTAAAGTGAATTGGACTGTCTTTTAGACTATTTTGATTGCTATTATTTTGAAAAATTGGTGCCATTGTTTTGAAACATGATGTATGTCACGTGATTACCCATCGATTTATCTCGTATTTTTAATAACTGATCAACATTTTATTAATGACCCACTTAAAATGTAAAACTAATTTGCAATTTACTGTAGTTGTGCTGTTTATTTGTATTTTTATGTTTTTAATTACTATGCCAATGACTGTACATTTAGGGGTGGAGAATTTTTTTAAGGGTAGAAGTGGAAATGCTTACTTGAAGGGGCAGCTCTGATAAGATCAGTGGTTAATTTAAGTCGGATCCTGCCAGAACAAGATCCGGGAATTCTCTCATTTTGGCAGGCTGTGTTTTGGAAACTGTTTGCTCAGATCCGGCAACTCAAATCTCCGCCCCTAAAAGTCCAAAGTCATTTCGCATTTTTATTTTGATTATTTATTAAAAATACAACAAGAGGAGATGTTGCCCAGTCTGTGGAGTGGCCGCTCTGGCCGCACTATGTGCACCAGCTCGCGCACACACCCTGCCCAGCAGAGACACGGACTACATGTCCCGCGGGGATGATCGTCTTCATCCACCTTCAGCTGTGCGCCCTGCCGACAGTGCACATTTTACACACAGGAGCGTCTTCAGACAGCTACAGAGTGTGCACAACTGATGTGTCTGAACTCCTTCATACATTTCAGACTTAATAAATAAAAAAGCTTGCAGTAAAAAAAAAAGTGGGTGGTTCAGCAGGCAGTGACCCTGCCAGACTGCTTGCTATTTGTGTTCTGGCGTCAATCAGTTTACAAATTAAGCCCTGGATATGATATTATGAACCTTGTAAGTAGCTGTTATGTTTAAAACTTGTGTTTATGTAATTAGTTTCAGGTTACATATCCAATATGGGTTTTATGTGTTAAAGGCAGTCAAATGTGTTCATAATTGTATTATTAGTAAGCCTGAGAGTTACCAGATCCAAGAGTTCTCAAATCCTGTTCTGGCAGCATCCGACTCAAATTAAGACCTGGGTGGGGGTCACTAAATGAAGGAGTGAGAACTGAATAGGCAGAACAAAAAAGTAAAAAGATCCATTTTGTATTTATTGTACACTACAGCCTGTTTGCTCTTGAACAAAAGTGGACTCAAAGAAAAGCCTAGTTGTTGGTCAAGACATTGGTCTAACTTCACAGCTAATAAAATTAAAATAAAAACATTAATAATTAAAACGAGACGTGTGTGAAAGTCTTGTATGACAGGCTCCGTCAAATCCAAACACATACCACATCATGAGGTTATAGTGTTGGCATCAGTTCAGTCTGTTTGCAGCTGATTTGAACCAAATCACTGCCATATAGGCAGTGACGTCATCAGCATGTGACGAACACTCAGATCTCAGCTTGAGCCCTCCCGTTGGCAGGTAAAAAGAAAACTGAATGCTAAACTTAGAAACTCAATATATGAATGTGACCCCTCCAGAGTTTGAGCCGTGACATTCACTGTATGGTGTGCAGAGCTAGATTTGGATATCTGCTCAGGAATATTTTTGGATTTTATTTGCAGGTTATGCAGCAGACTTAAATGTCACAGTGGCCACATCTGATTGTGTCATATTCAGCTAAAAGCAAACGAGATGTAGAATGTAGTAAAAATGACGTCAGGGCCTCTGTGCTTCTGCCTGCCCCATTTCCAGAGCTAAAATATTGATCCATTTACACAGAAGATGTATTTAGCTTTTAGTTCCCCATTACACACTAAGCAAATTAAAGCTGACATCTGATCCAACAAGGATTTACAGATTAAGTAAAAATGATCCCTCTTCTTTGTTTATAACATTTTTACATCACGTCGATATTCTCTGAGGCACCTTTCAAATTCTTATTCTTCTTTATTGTTTACATTGTTTACAAATGTTTTAATTCTTACATGCCAGCAAACACATAGTTAATGTAGATTCTGCCTCTGTATGGGGGTGGGGGGAGGGGGGGCTGATTCAACTGTTAGGTAGCCATCACACACTCTGAGCACAAATCTGTGTTGTGTCGTCGTGCGGATATTTACTGAAAATGATTGCATTCATTTTTGAAATCAACTTTGTTTGTTTGTTTGTCCTGTTAGCAAAATAACTCACCGAACAATATGTGGGGTTTTTAATAAGCTCTCAGAAAGTAATCAATGGATGAAAATCACAAACAATTCAATTCAGTTCAGTTTATTTATAAAGCACCAAGTCACAACAGAAGTCATCGCAGGGCACTGAACAGAAACTTCACATACATAAAAATTCAGTTGATAACATTATTTATCTGAGGATCAGACTGCTTTGAATTTAACTCCATCGCAGACTTTCATCCTGAACAAGCATGAAGGCGACAGTGGGAAGGAAAAACTCCCTCATGAGGAAGAAACTTTTAGTAGAACCAGCATCAGGACAAGCAGCCATCCGCTTTGACCAGCTGGGTTTGAGAAGAACAGATATATAATGGCAGGTCAAGAATTACGTTAAGATAGAAATATTGTCAAATGAAAACTTTTCAATTTTAACAATTCATTTAAATAAATTAGTAGTCTAAGCCTATGGCAGCATAACAAGACAACCCTAACTATAAGATTTATTTGGAGTCAAACTGGTTCAAGATGGTCACCAGAACTATCAGCCTTAGGCAACACAAAAAATGCCTACAACATCCCAATTGACAGATAGTGAGCTACAGTTTGATGTGGTAGTAGTTGAGAGTCATCCTCAACACTCACTTTGAGGGCCAACAGATCACTTTTTGCACTACTGCTTAAGATTGGCATGTTGCTAATGTTGTATTCCAAATTTGACCTAAACTCTAAAAACCTTCTTCTAAAAACCCGTCCTGAAAGGCAGCGGGCCATCTGTTACTCTTTCATGCTGGATGCTGGATCTTTAGGTTTATTTGACACAAAGCCGTTGAAACTTCTTAGAAAGATTCTCTCAGAAAACAATTGTCTGACCGCTTGTCCTTTACACCTAGTTTTTAAGTTTTTCACTACTCTCACCAAACAATTGTTTATTTAATGTGTAACAAATTCACAACTTTCATTTTATTGTACTATTAGTATAACTGATTTAGAAATGTGCTGTTCTGTTTGTCCATGTCGTCTTTTTTTTTTTTTTTAAACACGTTTAATCCCTGGCCTTTGACCCAGTGTGAAATGATTTTAATCTTATTGTGCTTTTATTTACTTATCTGATTGTTTTAATTGTTTCTTCTTGTTCCTTCTAAACATCTTTATGTATTTTACTCTGTGTCCTCTGGGCACTTTGGTTGGCCTTGTTGCTGTTGTTACATCTTGTATAATTAAGTATTACGGTAAAGGAGATCTCAATATGTCACATAATCATGTACGGTTTCAAAGATGGGGTGAACTCGGGAAACAAAGTGGTCTTCATGTAAACACTTTAGTAAATCAAAAGCAGAAGGTATTTATCTGACCTCCGACTGTCTTTCTTCTCCGACATAATAATAAAAAAAAAAACTGTCAAACATGTTACTGAGTTCAGTTTCACCAGAAAACGTGTAGTAGGCTGATTGGTCCAAATTTCCAAAACATAATTTACCAATAACGAGATGACAACACGTCCCTGGGATCCTTTTTTTTAATTTATTTTTTTTTTTAATTTTTTTTTTTTTTTACATCACAGGAACTGCTATCCACAAGCAGTAAAATGTGTGGAATTAAAATATTAAAATGTGTGACTTTATTATAAATAAAAAATATAGAAAGAAGACAAAATGCTGGTGAAGATTCTCAGTCATCCAGGACATGATAAAATTAAAAAAAAAAAACCTAAAAAAAAACCGTTCAATACAGAAACAATTGGACTTTATTTGTAACAGAACATGTTTCGCTCTTCATCCGAGGAGTTTTCTCTATTCAAAGAAGCAGGTTTGGGAGTGAGGTTTTAAAGGCTAACACACTTTTTTATTTATTTATTTATTTATTTATTTATTTATTTATTTATTTATTTATTTATAATTATAGAAAGAAGACCTAAGTAACTGTAGAGCAGCAACCCCTCCACTGTAAGCCCCACATGACAGCGGCAGTGTTTGGCCAAATCAGTAAAGGTTAAAATCAACGGCGGTAAAGCTAAATGTAAAAGATTTACTTCTTCTAATGACTTTTATCACATTTAGTTCGGCAACATTACATGTTGAGGTCACAAACTATGTATTTTGGTTTATTCTAATTCTTAGAATAAACCAACAAAATGACTAACATACAACCAAACACAGGTATTTCTATTAAAAAAGTGGTTTACATAAATTGTAGTAATTTTACATTTTTAACAGAGAAACTGTAAAGTTTTGACCCCTGTAGAAACATGTCTATTGATCGTTCAGTCAGAGTTATTAATAACTTGTTTCAGCTCTCTCTGAACCTCCACAAACAAACATCTTGCCCAAATCTTTCTGTCAGAGAGACGTTCTGTTCTGTACATTTTGTCCATTTGTTTGCTGCCGTTGGCTCCCTGGAGTTTGCTTCTCGCTTCTTTTTTCTGCTTACCTGCTGCCTCAGGGCCAGACTTTTTTTAATCCTAGTTAATGACAGCATGCATGAGGCAAGAGCAGAGAGGAGCCCGAACGAGTGATAAAGGCCAGTCGCCAACAATCTCCCTGTCTGCTGTCAGATAATGACAAGCATAATGAGGAGCCTCTCAGGTTGTCGCTTCCATTAGAAGCATTCTCCTTTTGGGATTTGCCACCATGCTCACTGTGCTTGACATTCACATTTGTTCATAAAAGAAGATGAAAAAAAATAAATAGTGCACGTGCCCTAGCTGGACCCTTATCAGCAGCAGGCAGTCAGACAAACAAGTTGCTCAGCTGTAACACTGAAAGCAGTTTCAGTGCGGACATGGAAGTGGAGCTTCCACAGTCCGTAAAGGTCTAATTAAAGCTGCTATGCAAGTGAACTTTCCTGTGACACATAGATGTGAAAACATGAATCATCAAGGCCTCCTAAATTAGTGAGGGACATTAGCGCATGGTTCAAAAGACCCTTTCAATGAGAGTCAGCTTTGTTTTCTTTGTGGCATAAACACCTCACTGTTGCTTCATTTGTTCAGCAATTTAAATGGTAATTCCTGCCAGTTTTTTTCCTTGATGCTCATTTCACCCGAGTGTTGAGAAGAAAATCATGAAAATTAATACAAACCAATGAATAGCATGATGCATGCTCAATAATTCAGGTAGAAGAATCTAAAAATGTTAAGTCAGGTCCTCTGGACGGTCCTACATTCAATCTGACTTAACTTTTTCAAACTGACCAGTTAAGTTTTTAATCTCTTGTTCTGTCTTTGGATTTATTTTTTTTTCCTAATATAAATGGTAAATGGAGCTTACTTATATAGTGCTTTCCACCCCCCTATGAGGGGCCCCAAAGCGCTTTACAGTACCAGCCATCCACCCATTCATACACACATTCATACACCAGTAGCGGTAGACTGCCATGCAAGGCGCCAGCCAGTCCTACCGGGAGCAACTCGGGGTTAAGTGTCTTGCCCAGGGACACAACGAGGTATACAGTGACCGGGGATCGAACCTGGGACCTTCCGGTCCTGAGCCGGCCGCCCTGCCTCTACACCATCTTGGCCCCTAATATACTGAGCTGATAGTGAACTCTTTTTCATATTAATATTGCAATCTTGTCTGTTTTTCTTCAACAGGACCCAACAAATGGCTATTATAGCGTCAATACCTTCAAGGAGCACCATACACCAACTATGACCAGCAATCAGACTACTGAGGTGAGGAACCCCACCAACACAGGTACCCTCGGCAAGCAACGGGTACCAACCGGAATGTCCTTCACCAACATCTATTCCACTCTGGGAGCAGGCCCCAACCGACTGTACGACTACAGCCAACGCTTTGTGCTGGGCATGGGCAGTAGCTCCATCGAGCTTTGTGAACGGGAGTTCCAGCGCGGCTCGCTCAGCGACTCCAGTTCATTCATTGACACACAGTGTGACAGCGGCATCAGCAGCTACAGTAAGCCTGACGGCTATGTGCAGTTTGACAAAGACAGCAAGGCATCAGCCTCTTCCTCATCACACTATTCCCAGTCCTCCTCACAGAACTCTGACCTCACCCGGCCCCTCCAGAAGCGCATGCAGACCCATGTCTGACCTTTGCAGAAGGTGGTATGGATGGGATGTAACAAGCTGCTAGGATTGTAAAACTTTTTATAGGATCAGCCAATGGGAAGTCCTTGAGGATCAGTGTTACAAAAGGGTTATTTTATGGGGCCCTTACCAAGCTGGGACCAGTGAGCTTAATGCACCATGTAACTTGCTTAAACTTCTCAATGTCCCAAAAACTGAATCAAGAAGCCTTATATTTCCTCCATGCTTAATTCATTAACTCCCTCTTTCTTTCCACTCATAATACAATGTGCCACAGAGAGGTTATTTGCCAACAAACGCTACATGAGGTTGAATAGTAAACTTTAAATGCTTGGTTTCTACAGCTGAATTGTTCACAGATTTAAGGGGCAAGAATACAAGGCTTTATATGGCAATCATCTCCCCTGGCATGGACTAAATTTGCCTTTTGAAGATTGTCATGCAGAAAAAAGTGAGATTCCAGGAAAGCACTCAGCACAAGTTGTCTGATAATGAGTGCAAGCCAGTGTCCTGCTGCTCTCTTGTAGTTCTAAGCACAACAGTGAATGTGCATGCCATCATATCTTTGTCAAAAGCAAAATCTTTACAACACGTACCCCCTCTCATCAAACACTGTAGGGTTTTTCCTTTTTTTTTTTTTTTTTTTTTTGGCTTGTTGAAACTCAACCTGCTGTGAAGATGGAATACAACTTTTTTTTATGTGCCCACAGACATCTCAAACACCGAAAAGATTTAGCTGCTTATATATAAATATTTGTTTTTCATATCTTAATTTTATTTACTCATTCTCCACTCTTTGTCTGAGCCACAGAGCTGAGCAGAGAAAGGGGAGCTGAGATCTCATTTTGCATCCCCGAGTCAGTGTTTCACTTTGACACTCTGTGATAAAAAGAATATCAGTGTACATATGTGACTGTAATTTATTTTCTAGCATCTACTTTTTGACTCAGATTTTTCACATGGATGACTCTGGATAATACATGAGCGCCTCTTCACACCTGTATCTACTCTGCCTTGAGGTTCTGTTTGAAGTGGATCAACACAAACATGGACTAAATGAGACAAACAACTTTTTTTTTTTTTTTTTGTTGATGGGGGAACTGCACCCACCATGGTGTTACGGCACCAAATGCAGCTCTGAGGTGGCCGGAAATCTCACAACTTAGTTTCACCTTCTAACATCACAAATTAACGATGCTTGAGAATACCTACTGAATAAAACCTAAACACAATATTTTAGCTGCTCATCGGATGGACATCCCATTGCTGTTGTCAGTATCACTGTTGACGCTGGAGCATAGAGCATCCTGACTGTACTTGTGATTGTGCTGTCATTATCAAACATGAGAAATAAAAGTAAAATATATATATTTAATTTTGCTGTGGGGGGGGGGGGGGGGGGGGGGGGGGGGGGGGGGGGGGGGGGGGG
>JARVGS010001454.1:17753181-17763924 GCA_031762315.1 Hypsolebias antenori
CGGCACCCTGTTTGTCAACAGCACCGGTGGCGGTCGTTGTTAACCCGGGCCTCGACCGATCTGGTATGGTTTCACTTTGATGAACTCGCATTATGGTTTTGGCAAAAGAGTTTTACATTGGATGCCATTCCTGACACAACCCTCACCATTTACCCAGGCTTGGGACCGGCACAATTATGAAGTGAGATGGAGGAAGAAAGGTGGCACTTCCTCCTCATTTCACTAAGCTTGTATTTTCATTCATTCAACCTTCATTTAGACAGGTTGTATTGCTTGTATTTATTTTGCACACATTAAAGTGGGGCACCAGCTGGTCATTTATTGACCAACAACAATGTAATTAATATTTCCACCCTTCAATAATCAGAATGCAGTCATTGAAGTAGAATCAGTTAATTGCAGGGAGTCCCATACCATAACTAATGAATATTCATCTGAATGAAGAGACCAGAGATGTCTTTGAAATTGCATTACAAAAATAATCAAACTAAGAGTCAACAACAATAATAAACAAACAAACAAACAATAATTAATCAATCAAGTCTTAATTATTTTGCCTTAGGCAAAATTAACTCTTTGAGCAGGAATTATTTTGCTTTTTGTACATGCACAAATTTAGACACAGCTTGATTTTTTTTTTTTTTAATAAATAGTTTGCTTTAGATTTTGGTTGGAATTAATTATTTAATGTGTCCAGATCAAGTCATTTATTATCACTTCAAAACAGGAAATGATTTATCAAGTTGCATCATTTAGAATAGCATAATCAGACCAAGAATTGCATCATTGTCACCAGGTTTCTGCTCCTTACTGGGTCAGTTTGAGAGCAGCAGATCACTCATCTTTCTGTTTTATTTTTTATCTATTTATTTTTTGTTTGTTTGTTATTTTCTTTCTGGTGGATCAAATCAGGATACATCACAAAGACTCGCCAGGAACTGCCCAAGGTAGCTGAAAGTCACTGTGACTATTTCAGGGGTCTGTGAGGGAAACAGAAATTATGTATGGTGAGTGTGTGAATGTTTTGTGATGTGTACAGCTGCTGTTTTCAGCATCAGGAGGAAGATAAGTCTTGAATTTTCTTCCACAGTATTGGAGGTTGAATAAAATGTTCTCTTGCCAGCTGCCAAACATCTACAAAGTATGTTAGGATAACAAAAAAAAAAAAATTCTGATTTTGGACTAACTTAATTTCAAGTGAAAAATGACACAAGAGGAGCAATTTTCAAGGAACTGATGGGATAGACGAGACCTGATAGTGTCTGAGTTACCTGAGCGCACCGATTCTCCTGAAAGCAATGTGATCTTAAGCAGACAGGCACAGGAGAGGAGAAAAATGAAAGGCATGTTAGGGTGAAAGTGAACATACTTCCTTGGTGGTGCTAACTGAAAGCCAGGAAGTCACTGAGAACTAGCGGACATTCTCCATGTATTTGCAGGTGACCGGCTTGTCGCTGTGTGTGTGTTTCAACAACAGGCTAATTAAAAGAGCCACTTCCTCCTTGCAGATGCTGCCAGCCTCAAAAAGGAGGACACATAATTAATTTGGCACCTGCTCTATCACATTTGCAGATCTTTACAGCTCTCTGGTGGACTGCAGAACAAGTTCTCCAGTGCCAGGGACCGTGTAATGTAAGATGTTCTGTGAAATCTTTAGGATTCAGTCATGTGGACGGATGGCTGAGGTGCTCTGGGTTTTTGACCGGGTTTGTTCACTGCTCTTCCATTTAACCTGTATTTGTAAAAGTGAATAAATATAAGTAAAAGGATCCAGAATTTTGCTGGATAACCTTTCATCACAAGAAGGTTTAGTTTATTTATTTCTTCATTTGGCCACTTAATATAGGAGTCATCACAGCAGTCTATAGTAAACTCCCTCTGTCACACTTATTGTCTAAACATCTCTGGGGATACCTTTCATCAACACTCTGTTGGCCATCATTAACAGAGGCAGTCTTTAGCCCAGGCCTTGACAAATTTGGTCTACTGCATGTCTTTGTTTGATGATCAGGACATGTCATTTGTCAAAGGTTTCTTGTCAAATGTCCTTCCTGATGCAACTCTCCTCATTTCTCCAGGATTGGGAACAGCAGTAAGAGTACGCTGCATGTGGGCGCTCAGTAGGAAAACGTGTTTTGCTAGAATGTACAATATTTTGCACTTTCCCCAAAACATTTCTGCAGTTGAAGCCCAGCAATTCAATGATTGCTCATCACACTCTTCCTTTTCTGCATGTTTTAAAATAAGACCATTGTTCTTTGAAAAGTTATGGATTTATAGCAGGTTTTGTCAAACCTTGTACAGGAAGTTTTACACATTATCATGCCAGACATACTATCCCTCAGAAAATGGGTTGAGGATGACTCTCAAATACTACCATGCTAAATTGTAGGTCATTGTTCATAAAATGATTACTTATATCAGTTTTTGTGTTTGCCAAAGTGGATTAGCTATGGCAGTCATCTTGAATTGGATATCAAAGGTCATTCAGTAGTAGATGTATCCCTAATGATTCCTGAAAGTTTATTTAATATTAATGCAGTGGTTCATTGGATAAATTGCCAACAGACCGGCAAAGTTGATACCCGTAGTAATGACAAAGTTTTAAACATCTAAGTGTACAGCTAAGTGTATAATGTTTTGGTGTTGTCCTTACTTCACTTGGCTGTTCAGATGTATAACAGCTGTAGGTTGACTTCAAGCATTGTGCCCCCTTGGTTCTGACAGAAGTAAATTCCATTAAAATGTCAAGAAGACATCTTAGTCTGAGCTTGATGTTCTTTTAAAAATGTGCTTTGGTTGACAAAGCTGTCTGAAAAGGATTGTGAGAATTTAAAATCAAATTACAATCTATAAGTGAGGGATTGTTTTATTTCTGGCATAAAAGTGTACTCAAGGTAAATCTTATGCACACACAGTGATCAGCACATAATCGGTGGTGTTATCTAACAGTCCTGTGCTTAACTAAATTGCACACTTGTTCTCATAATGTACTTACAGTATGTGAATTGTATTTGAGTGACACATTGTGAGCTTTGTATTTGAAAATGCCTCATTGCTGCACACAAATCCTCAGGTTGCTGCTGATGTTGACACATTTTCCACTTGCTCATGGCCTTTGTGTGATGCAAAAGGGATTTTCTGGTGCTGATAAAATAAATATCAACTGTTTTTTGTTGTTTTTTTTACCAGGACTCATGCTGTGCTGTCATTTTTCTCCCATTCCAATTTGTAATACACAGCTGTACTGTGTACAGATTCAGTGACCTGGGCTGATGAAGAAAGGCCCAGTGGGAGCCTATGCCCTACTTGCTGCACAACAGGTAATTATCACTGCCATCATCTAATGGGTGGTATGTTCAAATCAGAAAAAAAATTGAGATGCAGATTAGGCTGAAGGCCTTGTCATGATGCCATGCATGTACACATGTGCAGCAACCAGAAATGAGCTCACATGAATAGAACTAATTTGATTTTTTGAAACAAACCTTCCAAGCTGTCAATATGAATTATATTAAAGATACTGCAGCTCAGACATGTTCAATCTCAGACACACTCGAAATTCATTTTGAAACCAGCGGATTAGGTTGTAGAAGACGTCCTGCCGTGCTTTTTATTAACATATGCTATCACTCTGGGGGGCAAGGGTTGCTTAGGAAAGTCTCACCAGCTATGCAAAAATTATTTAGCATATCAACACTGTCTTTTTCAGATCCCATTACTTTCTGTTGTGCCTTTCTGCCAACTCTGAGTGCCTACACTGCTCAACAGGGATGCCAATTTAAAAAGTAGTCTAGTAGGGTGATACGACTTCAACTCTGCAGTAGCAATGCTCAATTATTCTGCTTCGCATTGCAGGTTTTTACACTTTGTCTCCAGCCAGAAAGCCTGAAATGTAATATTTTCCCATTAGTCAAATGGGTACAAATTAGTTATTGCGGCTTAGGTATTAGGATGTGTTGAAGACTCTCACATCAAACGGAATGAATCTTACCAATAATATATTCAACACTGACTGAGTTATAGAGAGTTTTGTACTGGAAATGGTCAGTGAGCTGCCATCTTGACACAGGATGACTCCAAATGTTCATGTTTTAGATTTACAAACGTCTCACCAGAATATGTTCAGTAGTTCATAGGGTGTTTTGCTAAGACAAAGACTGTGTTGATTCTAAATGATAAGGCCAACATTTTAAGCAAATATTTTGCAAAATGTGCTGAGCTCAGTGTGTGAATGATTCTCAGCCTCTACCGCACCCAATTTTTACTCAGCTTCTCAGTAACCTTGGCAGAGTTTTGGTCATCTTTGTGTTGTTTACGGTTGATTCACTAGGATCACAATTTTGAATTAAGTTGACTCTAAACCAGTGGTGTAGGCTACATTTTCGTAGTGGGTATACTGTACTTAGAAACCAAAGTATACTGGTTAGTATGAGGTAATTGTTATTTTTTATTTTATTTTAAGCATATTGAACATTTCCAAAATGATCTGATGCTTACATTTGAATAACAAACTTTGTACAACTGCTGGCTTTGTATTAGAAACATGTATGGAATTTGTAAAACAGTATCAAAGCAAAACCTGTTCAAGTATTAAGTAGTGAGTACAGAATTATACAATAATTAACTGGATAAGCAAATAAAATAAACAAGCGCAGCATACAGACAGATTGTTATGGAAGTGTTTAACTGCCATTCAACATATCAATGACACATACTTAATGATACGTCATGTATCATTGGGCACTTTTAAATGGGTATACTGAAATTATTAAGCTTTTCTAGTGGGTATACTCCATAAACCCGTCTATCGCGTAGACTACACCACTGCTTTAAACTGTAACAATTAGCTCTATGCCCAGATAGTAGTTACCAAAAAGAGCAAATTCAATATAAGATAAAGTTTTAACAGTGTTTATTTACAAGGAGTGAATAATAAACAGTAGAATGTAATTCAGCAGGGAGGGACAGGAACCCTGGAGAGCAAGGACAAGAGTTACTATGGGGTTTTAAATCCTGAGGGATGATTTGATATCCAGTTTGTCTCTTACTGTTTGAAGTCACAGAGGCAAAGATCCAAAAGGTTCCAATAGCAAGGAATGAGGAAGCTCCAGAGAGATGCATATATCAGTGGGCACATGGTGGAAGACAAAGAATGACTGTAGAGATCACAAGGAGACTTTAGAAAAAGCAGGGAGGTCCAAGGCACAGGAGGAATGCAGGAGTCAGTGATACAACACTTGAGAAAAAAGAGATTAGTCTTCACAGATCACAAGGAGTAATAATGAGTCCAGGAACAGAACTACTGGTAGGCAGATAACGCACCAGTGTTGGAGTGAAGTCATCTACTGCCATTTATACTCCTGCAGCTCATTATGAGAATAGTCCACAAGTGTGGGTCTGTTGACACCACCTAGTGTATAAAAACTACAGGAGAAAAGCTGGAAATCATACATAAACATTATTCACTTGATACAGGTATAGATACAAATGGACACACACATACACAAGTGCAGAAACCATATTAAGCATCAATTGTGAGATTTATAAACCAATAGAAACACTATATCGACTGTATATTTAGACATTGTTTTGTGCGCACATCTATTGTCACACAAAGTGGTAACACTTTACAATAAGGTACCCAATATTTGCTTAACTACTAGGGAATGCCTCAGGAATGAATCAGGAGCTAATGGGTAGTTAACCAGTACTTACTGGGGAACACAGCCAAGCCTTATTAGGGGACTACTGGTTTGTTACCACAGAAACAGAGGAGTAATTCTCCATGTTAGGCCTGAATAAACCCTGCACCAATAAGATCACAGCTCATAATTGTCAAAAACCTTTTCCCTAGTGTTTACTGATTTAATTTGGATTTTCTTTTTTGTAAAGCTATTGGTTACCCATTAGCTCCTGATTTGTTCATCTTTGGTTTCCTTGGTAACTACCCATTAGTTTTTGATTACCGTAATTCCTCTTCATTTACAAGGTAACTAACAGTAGTCCCCTAATGAGGCTTGGCTGTGTGTTTCCCCGTACTGGTTAACTACCCATTAGCTCCTGATTCATTCCTGAGGCGTTCTCTAGTGGTTAAACCAATGTTGTATACTTTATTGTAAGTAAGGATTTGTAGAAAAAATAAATACATCATTCGTTTCATATGATGATCACACACACACACACAGTGTAGCCAGGTGTGTGACGGCTTCCTGGGGCTGCTCTGTGTCTACCTGTGCATATGTTGGACATGCAACATGTGGATACATTGAGATGTTTCCACGGTGTGGGCCGTGTCATCCTACATTCACAGCCATCACTGAAAGCCGAGGGCAGTGAAAAACTCAATGTGTCTAGCTCATACGAGCCTAATAAGGGCTACAGAGACGTCTTAGTGAGATACACAGCTTTTGTGTGTCTCTGCTCAGGGTGTGCACCAAAACCCGCCCGTTTCAAACACGTTCAAATATGATGCTTCTAACTGAGTTTAATTAGTCCACAGAGTCAGAGTCTCAGTGGGATTATTGAGACTCTGACAATATGATTATGTTGCAATGTGCAACAACTATGTTTCTGAAAATAGCACAAATAATGCTTTTTTTAAAGAAGAAAATATATCAACCTTGATTATAAGATGTTTCCACAGAGACCAAGTTGTCCACATTTCCTTCTCTCTTTGTCATTGACAGGCACATATTAATTAACACATAGCTCCTCCAAGGAGCATATTGTCTAATCAGTAGCTCACTGCACCTCTGACATTAAGCTTGTCTGTGTGTCTTTATTTATGTGGGTGTTTGTCAGGCATCCTTTCATAAAGAGGCAGACTGACTCTTCATTATCGTAGGAACAGAAATCAAGTTCACAGCTCGCTTTAAGGCTAATGGTGCCACACCGGCATTTGTTAGCATGTCAGAGGAAACAGACCAAAATGAACTGTTAATGACATCAACACGAGGACAGTAGAGCAAATCTGATCTATTTTCAAACATTAGCATGCTTCACTTGAATATCTAAAACATTACACATCAGTTCCCACTCCTGTGTCCTTGCTTCATGGTAAAACAGTTGATGCAGAGAGGCCTTGGTTCTAACACAGTGGTCACACATATGCATCATTAGCAGCAGTGTAGAGGTGGGTGGTAGCTGACAGGAGTGCAGCCTGTTGTCTTCACTTAGCTCCATCAGCAAGAAGAGCAGGAAGCAGTCAGTCAGAGACTGGCTGCAGAGTGCAGCTCTCTGATCACTCGCATGCCTTCCCTGGAGAAAAAGACAGCTTCTGTCAAAGAGGTCCAAATTGGTTCTGCCCTGACACAAACTCTGAGTTTTTGCTTTTGTCTTTTGACAAAAACAGTTCTGAGTAAGAGCAAAACAATTAAAAAGAAAAGTTTAGTTCATGATTTTTTTTTCCCCTTCAACAGAGGAAAATCAAATAATGACAGCAGGATACAAGAAGAAGCAAGAATAAAATGTGCAAATACCAGAAAGGGTAAAAATAAATAAATAATATATGAGCAGCAATACTTGATCTCAAATAACTAAACACAAAAATCTTGTCAGCTAATTAAAGTAATCAATGCTGATAATTAGGTTTAGGCCTTAAATTGCTTCTATTTTGGTACCACCATTGTGCATGTCCTGATGCGTGCTCAATGTTCCAGGTATATAAATCTAACAAGATAGAGTCAGGTCCCCTGGATGGATTATCTTTGTTGAAATGTTTCATCTTTTATCCAAGACTTATTCAGTTTGAGGAACTGCATCAAACTCAGTCTTACAACTGGTTGCTCCCCTATTAAAATGTGCTGTTTACAAGTGTAAGGATGGTGCCCTCTGGTGGTTGATTCCCATCCTTACACTCCCTGGTCTCTGTTTATTATTCTGATTATTTCCATCCTCGTGTCTCCCAGGTGTTTGTGGTTGTCACTCTGTTTGTGCATGTACTTTGTATATAAGTCTGTATCTGTGTGTCACTGGTTGTCGGGGCATCGTCTTGTGAGAGTTCTGTGAGCGTCTTGTCCTCGTCCAATTTCCTGGTTTCCCTGAGCCCATGTTTCTCCTACAAATTCTTACGTGTTCCTTGGTTTTGTGAGTAGCTGCCACGTCAGCATTATTATTTTGTAAATTCATTAAAGCATTTTATTCATTTTTACGCCTCATGCTTCCGAGTCCTGCGTGCACACTGGGTTCATTCTACAACATGCCCAAATCCTGACAGTATACCCCGACCATCAAAAGAACCCAGCGGGCAGAAGACCCAGTTCAACTGGACCACCCTGTGGCTGAAAAAGATGGCTCCAACTCATGTGGAGTGGCCGTCATCCGTGTGAGCGGGTTCTGAGCCTAACCTGTCCGGAGACACCACAGCCTCGAGGTGGAGATCCTTCCATCCCTGCTCATGGCAGAGGAGGAGGAGAGGAAGAAGTTCAGAGGCAGACACGTGGTTTTCGGGCTGGCTTTTTCCCATGCTCCCCACGAGTGTGTTCCTTGTGGTCTGCCTTCAACGATGACTCGGAGCCATAGGAGTTCTGGCCCAGTTCTGTTCCCGATCTACGCCGCCGCCGGAGTAGTCGATGGACAAAAAAGGTGGACATTTCCGAGAACCAGCTCCTCACTCCTTTAGTGTCTCCCCACAAGCTGTCCGAAGAGCTGGGAAAATTTCTAAAAGGGGGTGGGGGGGTGTTTGCAGGACACGCAGGCATCTTCTATGCTGAAGAGCCATGGAAGCTCAGAGGAGGAGGTCCCGGAGCCCACGCTCTCAAGAGGAGCGATCAGGCCTCCCTATGACCACAGAGGGCTCCAGTGAACAGATTCCTGATGACATCGCTGCAGTGTCTCAGTAGCTTCAGAGACTGTTTCATGTAGCTACTCGTCACTCAGACTTTGATCATAAACTCAATATCTACTCCAGCATGGAGGACCTGCTGGAGTCTACATTTGTAGATCCAAACTGCTCCAAATACAACTTTTGCCCAAACGTTTTCTGTGGTAAGGACTCTTATAGATGAACTCTCCGACTCTAACTCTTCTTGCCTGTTTGTGAACCCAGAGCCTGCAGAAAGTCCCAAAACCTGCAGAAGGTACCAGAACTTGCAAGAGATATCAGGTCCTGTAGCCAAGGATCCAGAGTCTACAAGAGGTCCCGGAACCTGCAGGAGGTCCCAGAATCTGCAAGAGGTCTCTGAGCCTGCAGTTGAGGACCCAGAGCCTGCCGGATGTCTCGGAACCTGAAGGAGATCCCAGAACCTTCAGGGGGGTTCCAGAGTAAGCGGCCAAAGTTCCAGGGTCTGCGGCAGAGAGTCCAAGGTCTGCTGCAGAGAGTCCTAGGTCTGTGGTATAGAGTCTAAGGTCTGCGGCAGAGAGTCCAAGGTCTGTGGCAGAGAGTCCAAGGTCTGCGGCAGAGAGTCCAAGGTCTGTGGCAGAGAGTCCAGGGTCGGCGGCAGAGAGTCCAGAGTCTGCAGAGGTTCCAAAGTCTGCAAAGGTCCCAGAGTCTGCTGAGGTCCCAGAGTCTGCAGAGGTCCCAGAGTCTGCAGACTACACGGAGCCTTCCGCAGAAGAACCAGCACCTGTTGCATAAGACCAAGAACCTGCCACTGAAGATCCTGCCACAGTTCCACAGCTCCCCGACTCACCTGCTGTAGCTCCACAGCTTCCCATGTCTCCAGTTGCAGTTCCGCAGCCCCTCATGTCTCCAGCTGCAGCTCTCTAGGACCCCGTATCGCCTGCTGCAGCCCTCCAGGACCCCGTGCTGCCAGTTGCAGCTTTCCAGGTCCCCGTGTTGTCAGCTGCAGCTCCCCAGGTCCCCGGTGTTGCCAACTGCAGCTCCCCAGGTCACCAGCTACAGCTACATTCCAGGTCCCCTCGTCACCTGCTGCAGCTCCACAGCTCCCCATGTTGCTTGCTGCAGTTCTCCAGCTCCCACATCTCCCACTGCAGCTCCACAGCTGTCCATGTCACCTGCAGCAGAGCCCAAACTTTACATGCCAGCTGAAGCTCCACAGCCTCCCTTGTCATCTGCTGCAGCAACATCTCAAGTCCCCTCGTTGCCAGCAGCAACACTATCCCAGGTCCCCTTGTCACTAGCAGCAGCAGTATCCCAGGTCCCCTCGTCACCTACTGCTTCCCCGCAAGTCCCCATGTTACCAGCTGTGGCTCTTCAGGCTCTACTTTCCATGTTGGACAACCTCCCGGCCGCCCTCCTGGGTCTGCTCCTTGTGTTGGACGGCCTACCGGCCGCCCCCCTGAACAGCCCTCTTTACTGAACAGCCTCCCGGCCGCCCCCCCTGAATCTGCTCCACATGCTGGAAAGCCTCCTGGCCACCCCCCTGAAATTTTTTGGGGGGGTGGGGTGGGGGTGGGGATTTCTGGGGATGCCAGGAGGTGTCCTTGTGGGGAGGGTAATACGAGGATGGTGCCCTCTGGTGGTGGATTCTCATACTTACACTCCATGATCTCCATTTATTATTCTGATTATTTCCATCTTCGTGTCTCCCAGGTGTTTGTGATTGTCACTCTGTTTATGCATCTCTATTAGTCTGTGTCTGTGTGTCACTGTTTGTCGGGTCATCATCTTGTGAGAGTTTTGTGAGCGTCTTGTCCTCGTCCGATTTCCTGGTTTCCCTGAGCCCATGTTTCGCCTATGATTTTTTTTCCCTTCCTTGCTCTGAAGAAGTGGCAGCTTTTGTGGGGGGGGGGGGGGGGGGGGGGGGCGGGGGGGGGGGGGGCGCGCGGGCGGGGGGGGGG
>JARVGS010001454.1:17984355-17994536 GCA_031762315.1 Hypsolebias antenori
CAACATAGCTGGTCTCACCACTGTCTTGTAAACTTTTCCTTTGACCTTTGCTGACACCTTTTTGTCACAAATCACTCGTGAAACTGTTCTCCATCCACTCCATCCTGCCCAAACTCTCTTCTTCCCTTCTTCACTACATTCCCCATTTTCCTGGACAGTTTGCCATTCATTCAACCTTTATTTAGAGAGATAAGTCACATTGAGCTTAGAAGACTCATTTACAAGTGAGATCTGCTCAGACAGACAGAAAATAATCAAACTGGACACATTAGGAAATGGAGGCAAAATAAATTCCTATTTAAAGCTTTCTTCTTGCCTGAGAAAAAAAAATTCTAATATTAAAAAAACGCCTCGCACAAATAAGCACATAGTGACATAGACATTCTGCAGAGGGGAGAGACCAAGAGCTGTGAGCAATGTCCATAGAAGCTCTCGAGGGCCCTATAAGAGTTCAGATAAGGATGGAATAATCAGTCAGCTCTCTCCGATGAGATCCGTAAACATTCTCGAGGTATGTCGGGGAATGGCCAAGGTCAACAATAATGAGAATCCAAGAGTCCTGAAATGATGACAAAATGTTTATTCAACTGGTTCACTCTGGTTGACGGTGGAATTCCCTGATGGGCGGGATTGAGTGTCAGATTACGTCCTCCAGACGTATTCAGATAAGGTTGCCTTCAAGGTCAGCCAGGGGAGCCAGATTCAGATAACACAAAGTTGTTTTGGGTACAGGCAGAACATATTGACATCTACCTTGAGTTTGTGTTTGTCCAAAACGGTTCTGAAATGTCCAAATTACATGGCCACACCGATGGAACATGCCTGAGTAAAAATCCCCGAGATCCATTCTGCCCAAGGCAATTGATGCTGGGTACACAGGCACGAATCAACCATCACACAGGCAAGCAGCGTGATCGAGTCCCAATTTGCTGCCGGCGACTTCCTTAATTCAACCTTAATTGTAGACAAACCAGCAACCAGTCAAATCCAAAAAGCAGGAACCAGTTATCATAAATCCAATTAAATGTGTGTCCTTAAAATCCACAGATGACAGCAGAGATAGACACTTCATCAAGTCTTCAAGTCGATGAGATATCCAGCTGCGTGCGTGCCAACAGGACAAATCGGCTCGCCTAAAGCCTGTCATCTCTTTGAAAAAATGTTTTCAAATTGTGTGGAGGGATCAACTGGCCAAATAAGTCCATAATTATGGTTCGGAAGATATGCAAGAGAGGCTCAGAAGCAGATTCACAGACAAACAGAGCGGCAAAGCAAAGCGGAGTGGGAGGGGAAGCGTCTGTCCTCGGCAGAAGCAAGTGGTGAAGTGAAATTTGGATGATATTTTAAATAAACGGCACTCTTTACAATAAATAAACTATATTAACAATAATAAAAAATCTTAATAAATACAATAACAGTCAGAACCAGAACACTAAGCAGCAAGAGACTGTTTACAATCTAACTAATCAAGTTTAAAGTTTTTGGCCTAAAATACTAACTTGTCCACATTATCTGCCAAAAGCACAGATCTAGTTGCAGTGAATATCTCCAGCGGTGGAGAAAACCGCTCACTAACAACAGTAGCAGGAATAAAGGGGTAGTGCTTTGCTAATTTTGCGGTGTGGCTGTATTTGGCCTCGTTACTCACAACCTCTTGACCTGCCGCGCAGGTGGGACAGGTCCCTGGAAAAGTTCAGAGTTCAGTCATCACAGCCTTCTTAGCTGGAGGTGATCTCTGGTGGATTTCCCTGAAGAGGATGACTCAGCTGCTGTCTCTGTTTCAGACTGAAAATAAAACGCATAGGTAAAAAAAATAAAAATAAAAAAAGAGTTAATAAAATTATAATTTTGAATAAAAAAAGTTAATTAGAAAATACCTTGATGCATGCTCAATAATAATGATAATAATAAAATAACATTACCTCTTCTTGAAGGGTTGTTAGAGGTGGTTGAATCTCATGTGGCAGGGCTTTAATCTGCTCCAGGGCTTGTTCATGATCAGTTTTGCCTTTTTCATAACGTGCTGAACTTGTCGAAAGTTGAAAACTTGAAAGTGTTGACGTGATGGATGTCATACCGAGGCTCAATAACTTTAAAGCTGGCGCATCAACAACATTCGGACGTAGATCCAGATCTTTACAAACTCCTACCGTTTGTGTTATTGCTCTGGACCTATCTGAATTACCTGATGAAGGTTGTTTAAATGCTGCTGTTATCGGTCTTTGCAACAAGCTGTTTTTCTTGGTTGTAGAAGAGCTGTTCACATCCGGATGAGGTCGTTTCAAGTGGATTAACAAATTAGACGTGTTGCCTGCTGCAGATCCAATCTCCGTGAAACAACGTCGGATTTGCATTAGTCCTGTTTCTCTGTTTTTGTTTTTATCCATGCACATCTTCATCTGTAAGGTTTGTAATTTTGGTCAAATGGAATATTTCATCTTTTTTTTTTTTACGTATATCTGCATTTAGACTTTTCTTAATGTTTACTTAGAAACACAGAAAAGACAAACCTGACGTTTGTATAATCTTTTAAATATATTACAACAAAGTTCGGCTCTTTGGAATCATTGCTCATATTTATACCATTTGCTTTCAGACTTTTGCAGAACACTGTGTACACACAAGCTTGTTTAATGATTTCAGATTACCTACGCTTCGTACACCACCAGCTTTGACTTTCCAAAGTAAAGTCAGTTTGTCAGGAAGTGAAGTTTTAAGCCCTGCGGAGGACCAGACTGGAACCTTGTGGCAGCTTAGCAAAAGGGAGCTTTATTTTTAGCAGTTGAACTACAGGAAGTAGAAAAGGAGGCCAATTCTACCTGGCAAGACATGTAGGAATGATGACATGAGCTCAGCGGAGTGTAAACTGAGCACGGAGAGGTAGGTGCAATCGGATCGGTTGGCCACTGTGGGAAAGAGGGGATGAAGAGTAAACAGACAGAAAACAGCAGACAGGAGAGACGTGATAGGAGACCCACAGCCAAAGGTTTAGGACGAAAGCTTCGCTGATGATCAGCTTCAAGGGGAACATGAAACATTGCTTTTGATATCTAAATCTGATGTTTCATTATTGTAATTCAACTTATTTTGTGACAACGCTTTTGTATCGTTATGTAATAAACACTGTGCATGATTCATAAAAATATATACATTTTAAATGTGACTTCTTCCTAAAATTTGAAAGCCTAAAGTTTTTGTGTTGGTGTCCAACATGGTGTGATAGGACTTCACTTTCAAAGCACCATAGCTGGTCGGAGCATTCAGGTCGGAGAAAAATAATTTGATTCTTATTGAATTAGAACAAATCAGAAAAAAAATTCCATTTTACAATTTTTTGGGGTAAATGTAACTTTTTTTAAAGCTCTCAGTGAGATTTCTAAAGTTCTTTGATGTTTTGATTTACAAAAGAGTGGTTTGTTCTGTTCTCAGTCGTTTTTCACCACCAGGAACACTTTCTTTGTTGGAGCCATCTTCAACTTTAATTATTACAACCTTTACTGCTGGTGACCTGTCACAAAAACATAACTCTTATTTTTTTATTGTTTTTATTTTGATAAAACATTTTGTTAATTTGCTGTAATGTGCTGTGGTTAAACATTTATTTTCAGGTCAACTTTTTGCATTGCATCGTTATTACCGCGTTCTGCTTGAAGGTGAAGGCAGAAGACATTGTTTTAGCTTTCGTCTGTGTGTTAACAAAATGCCTTATGAATCATCCATCCACCCATCCATTATCTTTACTCGCTTCTTCCATTTTGGGTTGTGGGGGTCACTGGTGCCCATATCTGCCATCACTGTGTGAGAGGCAGGGTGAACCATGGACAGGTCTCCAGTCCATCACAGGGACACATAGAGACTTTTTTTTTTTTTTTAACTTGTATAAAACAATCACTGATTGCACATCCACACCTAATTCACTTTTGGAGCCAGCTGATAAAACGCAGGAATACTTGTAGCCCAGGTAGTTATTCATATGTTGCGCAAAAAGTTGATACGGTGAAGCCGCAGGAGCTGAAACTGGTTCTTATTGCATATTTGAAGTACGAACAGTCTGTGCAAAAATCCTTGTTTATGTTGTTAAATAGCTCAAGTCAACCATTTATAATTGTTTGTTAAAATAAATGTCAGGAAGCACTGGACAAATTTTAATTGAGTTTTCAAAAAGTAATAATTGGATGTAGGCCTGGGCGGCACAGTATCTCAGCTGGTAGAGTTGCCACCTCTCAACGAGCAGGTCGTCGATTCAAATCCAGGCCGGGGGGGCTTTCTGGGTGGAGTTTGCAATGTTCTCTCTGGGCGTGTGTGGGTTTTCTCTGGGTGCTCCGGTTTCCTCCCACAGACCAAAATCATGCATGTTAGACTGACTGATAACTCAATTGTCACTGGGTGTGAGTGAAAGAGCGAATGGTTGTTTGTCCATGTGTCCCTGTGATGGACTTGTGACCTGTCCAGCATGAACCCTGCCTTTCACACAGTGATGGCTGGGCATGAGCACCAGTGTCCCTCGTGACCCCCCCAAAAAAAAGAAGCGATTGAAGATAATGGATGGATGGGTGGATGGATGTAGGCCTACAACTGATTAACTTTTGGGATCAACACAATTTCAAGTTACCATTACAGCTAAGACCTGTCAGTAAACACAAAGATGGTTGTAGCGCTGCCAGTTTTACAGAAAATGAGGTAAAATGTCATGTGGTAGTGGCTGAGAGTCATTAACATGTACTCTGAGCATGATGCTCATTTTCAAGGTTTGCCACTAAAGACTATAACTCTGTCACTTCTGATCTTGGTCTAAAACTTTATCAGGAGACTTCTATTCCTTAAAGACTGCCAGGTCTTTAGCTGCCATCAACAACAAACTGCTCACCAATGTAAAACCAGCCAAGTTTGAATCTGACAGCTATTTCAGCTTCATCGTCTTCTAAATGTCTCTTTGTGTAAGTCAAACTGTTTACAGTTTGACACTCAGCTGTTGTGGATAATTGGTCACAGGTGAATTGGATGAGCAATCAGAAGCAGCTAGGCAGCACAGAATGACAAAAATAAAACAAAATGCTGCCTCATCCACAACACGGTGGGCAAAATTAAAAAAATTCAAACATAATTTATTGCCATGTGGTCTTTTATGTTTTTCTAACTGGTTGTTTTTTGAGTTAGACAATTGTGTTGTCCCTGAATGATTTTGAAATCACTGTTAAAGCCTACATTTCACTGGAGGGTTCCAAATGTTGAAACAATCACAAGTGTTCTCCATTACAACAACATTTAGTGGTGTGGGTGGTGTATTGTATACTTTTTAATCCAAAAATGTCACCATGGACCACATTGTAAATAGAAAAAAATACTGGTAAATACTTGTTAAAAAACATCAAATAGGCAAAAAGCAAAGAGCAGGTCCTAATACCACCTGAAGTCAATCTGTTTACGTCCCTGCTCCTGGAAGACTGAGAACCTACACCAACCTATGAAACTAAACAGAGAAATAAATGAGAAAAAACACTGAAAGAAGAATGTTGTGTGAAATTCACAATTTATTCATATTCACACACATGCGCCAATGTGTCATAAGTGCAAATTCAGTGAAACTGCAACTGAAAAATTGTGTAATTTTCACAATTTTGAGTCTCCAACTCTTGAACAGCTGCAGCCCAGCTCAACAAATGTATACACAGTAGTCCCTCGTCACTTCGTAGTCTGATTATCGTGGAATCCCTCTATTGCAGTTTTTCAACATGACACACAATTGGCTGACTGATGGATGAGCCGCATGATTGGAATGAAATTTTTATTTGAAATAAATTGTTTTAAATTATTTTGCACCTGCCACACATATGTGCCACCCATACAACAGGATAAACTTCCTCCAGTAGCTGATCAGCTGTTCTCCGTGCAGAGTGGAGAAGTACGGGGGAGTGGTGGCACAGTGGTTAGACGGTGGGCTTGTGATCGGAAGATCGCCAGTTTCTCTTGCCCTGATGGGACACTTGCAGCCAGATACATGATGAATTCTTGGAGGCAGTAGAAGATCGTGTGTCTGTTCATATTGTTACTCGAGGATGTTGAAAATGTGTATATAATTTGATTTATGATAACAGGATTTCTGCTTTTTGGCGTCGGTGGTTATCTGGTATATCGACAAATTCAAAAAAACATCAGCAGCTGTTCTGGCCATTGTGAAGCTGCCTGACAAGGGGATGTGTCATGCTGTGTACACCCAGACTCAGATGCTGTGTGAGCTGAGCCGAAAGCTAGACGTGATTCTTGAGAATTGCAGGTTACTTGCAGCTCCTGAATCTCACTGGTGGGAAGGAATTGATCTTGGAGAAGTTTCCAAGCTTGGCTTGGTGGAGTTGACCACAAATTTTGCTGTTTGGAGTTGCCATTGAGATGTACCAGTGAGACTGTAAGGCAGACGGAAATTAATGGTGTCGGCCTGACACAAAACAACTACTGTTTTATCTTAATCTGGCTCCTCTCATGTCGGCCTTGGAAGGCTGACTATCTCAAATTCTCCTGGATGTTATATGAACAAGATGCTCTGCTTCCCCCTACCTGTTGCCCAAGGACATCTGTGGACCTGTGTCAGAGCTCTACTGCACAAGCTGATAAACACTGCAACATCACTTATCATGGACCATGACTGAGAGGGCTGTATGAGACAAGCAATGTTCATGGACTTACTCCCCTCAAACTACGCCCCCCACCCCACCCTGGAAGGCGCCAGGTGGTTGCGTTGCTCAATTGGACAGCCTGTTCTGGAGCCCGCACCCCTCCTTCACCCACTCCAAATGCATATGTCTTGGGTCATCTGTGTGTTGCTTTTTTTGTGCTGAGGGTTTTTGTTGCAACTTCACACTGTGTCGGGACACAATGTGAAGTAACACAGTGTAAGATATGTTGTTTATTGTTACCGCCTCTTTCCTCGTGTTTCCCTTTTCCTTATCTAATGCAAAGGGCAGCACCTCCCATGATGGCTGCAGCCTCAGGCACCCCGTCTACCCATGTTTGACTTTTTGTCTCTTTTTGGGACAGGCTGTACTGAAATATAATTTTATTTTGCTTCTGTGCCATGACAATAAAGGCATTCTGATTCTGCCCCCCACCCACACACACACACACACACACACACACACACACACACACACACACACACATTCGTGTTTTTACTACAAAGTGAGGACCAAGTAAAAATCCTGCAGAGTGAGGACCACTAGTTCTGAACCACTTAGAAAGAGTGTATGATCAATTTTGGACACTAGATGTCACCCACACACTAAACCCTCACTCAGATATTGCAGAACAGCAACATTCTGAAAAAAGATTTTAACCAGCAAAGTGAGAACCGATTAGTGTGTGAAAAAAGATTTTAACCAGCTAAGTGAGAACCGATCAGTGTGTGAAAAAAGTTTTTTAACCAGCCAAGTGAGAACCGTATAGTGTGTGAATGCTTACTAAGCACTAAACTTCTGTTCTATTATTTTAAATGTCAGTTTGTTTTTTAAAATCTGATTTACTTTCACATTAACTATATTTAATATATTTTCTGTATTTTTTTAACTAGATGTGAACCAATTCACCATTTGTTAAACTAGTTTTAGGTTGCCTACAGCTCTTTTTAAACCTGTTTTAACACTTTAAAGGTTATTCAGCCTTATATAGTTTCTGTTTATAGTTTTTTTGGCCAGTTCAACTATTGTTTAACTATTTTTAACTTTTGTATGCCATTTTAAACTTGTGTTCAAACTTTTTTTAAGTATTTTATAATTACTTCACTTTTTTTGTTATTTTAAAATATTTTCTTTATTTTTGAACTAATTGGTAACCAATTTAACATTTGTTAAACTAATTTTAGCTTCACTACTGCACTTTAGTTTAGTTTATGTTTAACAATTCAAAGGGTCATTCTATCTTTTAAAGCTTCTGTTTAGTTTCTTTTTTTTTTTGGCTTGTTGAACCTTTTTTTATTTAAACTAAATTCAGATGTTTTAGCTATTTTACAGCAAATTACAACTTATTTCTACTCCTTTTCTTGATATTCTGCTATTTTGATTTTTTACACTCTTCACAATCTGTGCCAATTTCAATTTGTTTCTGCTAGTTTTAGCTTCCTCTTGCTAATTTTAGCTACTTTCAGCCTTGTTTAGCGTGTTTCAGCTGCTTTTCATTTCACTTGTTTTATGTTGAATTAAGTTCTTTTACCTTGAAATCAGATTTTTAAATATTGAGTTAACTCCTGATGGGGTTTTAGCCAAAAGTGATCAGCACCATATGCTGAAAGCTAATTAGCATGTAAAAATGTCTAACAAAGGTAATACAAGCTTCACTGAGCTCTAACGGCAATTGTGTAATGTAAGAATGCCAAATGTCACAGCTAAATAATTTATAGGTCAACATTGATCCTTAATAGTCATGGGATCAAAGGTCAAGGTCACCCCCATGTTTAGATTATTCTATTTGATAATGTTTTAACATAGAAATGTCAAACTTCTCAGCTAAACATATTAATTATTAGTGATTTTAAGGTCATAGAGTCAAAATAGACATGTCAAACTTCACAGGACAACACATTATGTGTCCAATGTGGTCTGATTTTAAGTTCCTTTGGTCAAGGCTCAAAGTCAAAGGTGAACATTTCCTATAGTAGCCATAAACCATTAATTATTTAACAGAGACATGACCAATTGCACTGCTAGAAGTTATAAGGGGCAATGATGACCTCTATTAATTTCAAAGTCATTAAAGTTCATGGTCACAGTTAAGCCACTTCTTATTTTACCTTCTTGTGGCCAAATTCTAGCTTATTCTGGTTATTCACCTTTTCTTTGCTTTTTGCAACTTCTTTCTGGTGGTTTAAACTTTTTCTGTTTTTAACTTTTTTGGCTAACTATTAATATTTTCTGCTATTTTAGCTACATTTCTGCCTTTTTCAGCTATTTTGCCACATTTTTAAAAATATTCTTTTGATTTTCAGCTTGACTAACAGCACTCAGCAAAATATTTAATCAATAAGCATTTACATTACAGTCTTGCAAGAAATGCAATTTCTCTAGTTCAAACTGATCTCTTTTCTTTCCAATTTTAAGTGATCAGCTAGGTTGAATGTGTTCTTCAGATCTGAGAACAAATTATCATGTTTGATCATTTTTACTGATGAATACACTAACGCCCAAACCAGTGTCAACTGAGAGCAGAATTGTAAAGTAATTAAGCAGAAATATTTCGTAACAGTTCTTAAGTATATATTTGGTTTCTGTACTTTACTTGAGCAATTATGTTTTAATTACTTTTTACTTCTAATCCTTACATTTTGCACACTTATCTAAATTTTCTACTCCTTACATTAAAAAGGTAAGAAGTTAAAAAGTTGTTACTTCTATTTAATTCCTGCTTGTAATTGATTTAAAAAAATACAGGTAAATTTTGCCTCCTGGATAGAGTGAATTTAATTGTGATTGGATGAGAAGTATAAATATATACCATTCTGACATTCTATTGGTTTGTAAGACCCATCACACATGAACATGACACAAATCACGTCATACTTGAGCAGAAAATGGCAGATGTATGTAGTCTAGTATGAACATGAGCGTGGCAGAGATATACCTGTATATATGACAGAGACAAGTAAACTAGTGCATCAACATTAACATTTTAGTATAACATTATAGTCATGGCCTTTAGAAAAGTGATTTTGGGAGAGGTCACCTCCCAATAAATTTCATTTTGGAAATTGTAATCGCTCACTTTTACTCAATACTTTTACTTTTAATACTTAGATACATTTTATATCAGAAATTTACTTTTGATACTTAAGTGCAGTAAATGTAAGATACTTTGACTTTTACAAAAGTAATATTCTTAAAGTATACCTTTACCATAAATTTGCCTAGGTTAAAAAATACTTGTACTTTTAATCATGTATCACTTTGAGATACTTTATACAACAGACTGCAAGTGAAGCCCACTTTTCTCAATTTGAAATTAATCTCACGCAACACTACTTTAAAAATGAAAGGTAGCTTGAATTCATGTTTTTTCATTACACCTGATTAAACATTTTCTACAAAAAATTTGAGTAGATTGCACTTTGAACTGATGATTTATTTTGAAAAAAGCATCCCTTTGGTTTTATCAGCATTTAGGACAAGTTTGAGACGGAACAAATCTGACTGGATGATGTC
>JARVGS010001454.1:18241150-18254320 GCA_031762315.1 Hypsolebias antenori
ACACACACACACACACACACACACACACACACACACACACACACACACACACATACACACACACACACACACACACTTTATCTCTGTCACTCTCTCTCTCACCATCTTTTTTTTAATTTATCTATTTATTTATTTTTTTTTTTTCATTTTGCTGGGAACAGTTAAAGTGCACATGAATGGCTTGATGTGCTGCCATGGTAACTACACAGCCAGCACAGTGGGCCTGACAGACATTTCCGAACCAGTCATCCATTAACACATTTTCCATTGCTGCTATAACAACTTTATAAACAGCATACTTTATTCTCAAAAATATGAAAGGAACACATGAATTGGTGTCATAAGTACTGATGTTCTACTCACATCTACACTAAATGTAGTTGGACAGTCATCACTCATGTGATTAACTTCAAAGTGTCAAAGGCTTTGCACCAATGCTTTTCAGGCTTACACATTACAATGTGTAGGAGTTTGTGGTTAGCTTGACAGTTTATGTGCCACTTGAATACAACAGCATGGCATCAGAGGTCCCCTAAATAGGTGAACTGTTTGTGTGGGGCAGAGCAAGTTTTTCTGGGTACACAGTGGTCCGGCTCAGTGGACTAGTTTCCTTTGTTCCACAGCATGGCTCTGCTCAGTGCTCCCACACTTTTAGCCAGCATTGCTACAGTCCCAGGATCTTTCCAACTCAGCAAGGAGTTCTGTATGCTTCTCTAAAGAGATCCAGAGGTGATTGCTGATTGTTGACACCTTCTGCAGGAATACATGTGAATTTGATCAGATTGTCTTAAAATTACTTTTTTCTGTATTTTCTGTTTAAGATCGAAATTAGAGTTATAATTAAAAGGTGTATGTGAGTAAAACAAGTTCTAGTTTGTAATTTGAAATAAAAAAGTTGCTATACTTGAATCATTTTCTTGGTACACTGATACCAACTAAATGGATGATGTGCTTAACAAGGTCTTACATGCTCTTCAGTAATAATACTGTATACATTTCAGTTTTTGCTGTTTGAGGTAAAACAATGTTGCAAAAATATGTGTTAAATATTAGCATTCATAGCTCTATTATAAAAGAAATGGGGTCTTTGTTTTACATAGTGCAATTTTATCCATGTAGTAACGAGGCCAGACAGCACTAGATGGTGATGTGTAGAATGACGTGGTGAAAAAGAGGAAACGCGTAAAAGCAGAGAAGACCAAATGATGGCATTAACAAAGAAAAAATGTCGTCAGAAGTTTAGAGAGGAGCTGACAGCCAGCTGGATCCGGGTGGATGGATCGGTATCTGTGGCCAGATTTTTCGGATTCGCTGCAGGAGATCCTTCCTGCCCACAGCTATCAGCATCTATAACTCTTGAATGAAACCAGGATGGTGAGCTACGACAACACTCAATTTCCCTTTGGCATTAATAAAGTATTTTTGAATTGAATTGAACTGAATTGAACTGAATTGAACTGAATTGAGCTGTTAATGGCTCTGGATGACAAGAGCGAACTTCCAGATGACTGGGCTACTACAGCAATGGTAGTTAGGGGGACAGGTAGGATGGTACTTGGTGTGTCATCTGGACAGAGAAAAGATGAGTGGGAAACCTGGTGGTGGAATAAGGAAATGCAGGAAGTTATCCAGAGGAAGTGGTTATCCAAGAAGTTGGACAATTAGAGGACAAAAGAGAGGACAGATATTAAATGAGATGCAACATTGGGCAAAGAGAGTAGAAATGACAATGTCCCAATACGAGAGTATGATGGGAAGATGAAAGGAATATTTTGAGGAGGCAATGGATAAAGGAAATGAAAAAGAATAAAGAGTAGACATCATAGAAACTTTGGACCAAGAAGTGGGAAAGAACAGTGAGGATGGTTTAAAAAGCTTTGAAGAGGATAACGAAGGGGAAGGACATCAGCTGGACATAATGACATACCAGTGGAGGTATGGAAATGTATTAAAGAGCTTCCAATTACATTTTTGATTCAATTATTCAGTGGCATTTTTGACAGTGAGAAAAGGCCTGAGGAATGTAGGTGTTCTGCTGCCTGTTCTTAAAATGTATGGTAATGTACAGAGTTGAATCAGTTACAGGGGGATTGGGTTTATGAGCCAATCAGTGAAGATCTAGGAGAAAGTTGTGGAAGCCAGACTTAGACAACAGGTGACTGTGAGATTCAGTATGGTTTCATGCCACAAAAGAGCGCCACAGATGCCATCTTTGATTTGAGGATGCTGATGGACAAAGAGGGTCATAAAGAACATCTTTGTGTCTTTGTGAATTTAGTAAAAGCAAATGACAGCGTGTCCATGCCTATTCTCATCTTCTCCCAGGACCCTCAACAGCACAGCAGTCATGTCCGGGCTGTACTCCAGAGGAGAACCAACTATTCATAAAGGCTGAGAAATGTGAGTTCCACATTTCATTTCTTGGTTTCATTTTTGAGAATAGACAGGTGGAGATGGGCCCAAACAAGAAAAAAGTCATTGCTGAATAGCCTGCCCTGGAGAACCACAAACAACTCCTGCATTTTTTTCTTCCAAACTTCAACAGACATTCACAATTACAGTCAGACCTCTCACCCAACTCACATTTTCTCTGAAATGTTTCGACTGGATCCCTAAGGCAGATTTGGCATTTTGTAAAAGGAACTTTTTACGTCTACTCCCATGGCATTTCATCCTGATTCTAAGAAATGGTTTATTCTAGAGGTTGACTCTTCTGATTCTGGAGTTGGAGTAGTGTTATCCTATTATTCTGAAGCCATTGGCAAACTACACCCTTGTGCATTTTTTCCAGATGTATTTTGCCTACTGAAAAAAACTATAATGTCTGTAGCCATGAGTTGTTGGCTATTAAATTGGTTTTGGGAGAATGGAGACACTGGTTGGAAGGGTCTGAACAACCTTTAATTATATCGACTAATTATTAGAATATTGTTTATTTACAGAGTGGTAAGAGACTTAATGCTTGGCAGGCTCATTGGTCACTATTTTTTGCCAGGTTTTGGTTCACAATCACTTACCATCCCAAGTCCAGGAACATCAAGCCAGATGCTCTCTCCCTACAATTCTCTTCATCCAGTGAACTCAAATCCTCTGAGACTATTTCCCATTTCCCATTTCATCCTGTGGGGCATTGTTGTTGATGTGGGGGGCGTCGGGGCTGGGGGCATGGGTGGTGGGTGGGGGGTAGTGGGCCTGGGGCAGTGGCGCCCAACTGGGGAGGTGGTGTTGGTTGTTCTGGGCAATGAACTCTGCTGGCTACATGTGGGCTTCTGGGTGGTCTGTATCGGCGGACGTAGGTTACTACCCTGGTGGCCTGGCTGTTCCTGGTGGGATGTTGACGTGTGTTCTCTTTATATCTCTCTCTCTCTCTCTACTCCTATCGCCTTCTTTTTCTTTTACCCTTTCTCTCACATTTTTAGCTTTGTTTTCTTTTTTGTGTTTTTTTTTCATCCCAGTGTCCATTACATCTTAAACAAACCCAAAGCAAATCCTAATAAAGTTTTATTTATACATCAAATGGAGCACTGAGGCTAGCCACAATGTTCCGCTTGTGAAAGTAAATCTGTTGGGTATCACCTCGACACTCAGACAACAATTCTGAGTGCCATCAATGCCGAACAGGACAAAGGGGGAAAAATAAGTAAAAATAAAAATACCTTGCATGCAGCTTGGACTACAAACCCTCCTTGCTTCTTATTCTGAAATTGTAAGGACATTATTGACTTCTGCTATACAGTTTCTGGTTCCACCTGTCACTCTTTTACATCCTGGGAATTCTATGTCACTTTGCCTGGTCCTAGCAAAAAAAAAAAAAAAAAAAATCCCAATAAGAGCCTATCCTTCTGCCCAGACTAAATTAATATTCATGAAAACAAAATGCTCACCTTATCCCCTCTTCTGCAGATCCTCTCTTCTCTGTACCTCAACTTCACCTGTAAAAAAAAAAAAAAAAAAAAAAATCACTTGCCTTTTTGATCTTTTATCTTTTGTGTCATTGAGTCTTCTTAGTTCTCCAAACCAATTTTTTGTTTATAAAGAAACATTGTTCAGTAAAAAAAAGGCTATTGGGGAGGAGCTGTTAGGTTGTTTGATGAACTCTGGAGTGGCAAAGATGTGTGTATGACTTGTGCAGTGCATACATGACGACAACAGGTAGAGTTGAATTTGAGTCCAAAAAGTTTGATCTGCCACAACCCCAGCCCGTAGTCATCATTTCCAAAACCCACCTGACCCAACAAAATAACAGTAATTACAGGTCTGAACCCCCCACAAAAATGACATTTTTAATTAGGCTTTGACTGCTTATAGTATATTAACAGTCGGCAGACGAGTGGACTGCAGAAAGTTAGTTTTATGTTGGACGTTGGACATTTGAGTTCTGTGGCTTCAGTGGTGCGTTCCTCTCAGTCGAGTTTGGCTGACCAAATTCAGACTGCCTGCATTGGACGCAACGAGAGGAACAAACCGCTGAAGCCATGGAGCTCGATTATCCAACGTAAAACTAACTTTACCGCGGTGATGCACAGCTTAATAAAAGGGGCAGAACATCGGAGCTGAGGGGGTGTTTGTCCTTTCTTGGCCGTCAAAGAGCATTAAAACCCTGTTCTGCCTGCATTCTGATTTATTCAGACACGGGCCTCTCTGACATGCCTGCTTTGGCATCTTACCTGTTTGAGTCGTCGGCCATGCAATTCCGCTGAGTGCAGCGGCTGAATGAATGTCCATTTGGGCGATGGATTGCTGCCTGGCAGTATAGTCCCATCTGAAGCTTATCTGAACTTTATTTTACCTCAAGGCCGGTCAGCTTATGGTGAAATGGCCGCATGTGGGTGGCGGATGCATGGCAAGACATGTCATCATATAATTGGATTTTATGGCAAGCCATGTTTCCATATAATTGGATTGCAACTGATCCGCTGACACAATCAAAAACCCGACACCAACCCGGCCCACCCATCCAGCACATTATCATGGCCCAGCCCGTCCCAAATTCGGGTTGGGTCGGGCCAGGCTTTGGGCCCAGGTTATAAATGACAGCTCTAACAACAGGACAGTGGTGAGATGTGCTGTAGGATTGACCCATAGCTTCAAGGTGGAGGTGGGATTACATCAATGGCTCTGAGCCCCTTCTTGTTTGCTATAGTGATGGGCAGACTATTATGAAGTCTGGCAGGATTACAATGTGATCTGTGGTGAGAGGAGGGAACAGGTGGGACAAAAACTTGCATAGGTAGAGGTTTGCACTCAAAGAAGAGGCATGAAAGTCAGCCGTAGAAAAACAGAGTACATGTGTATGAATGAGAGGGAGGCAGGTGGAACAGTGAGGCTGCAAGAAGCAGAGTTCACAAAGATGCAGGACTTCAAGTATTTAGGGTCCACTTTCCAGGAAATCAGAGTGTGGTAAGGAGGTGAAAAGGAGAGTTCAATCAGGCTGGAGTGGATACAAAAAAGATTCAGGTGTGATTTGTTACAAAAGGTTAACAGCAAATGTCAAAAGTAAAAAGCTACAAAAAGAGTAGTCTGACCATTAGCACTTACAAAAAGACAGTAGAGAAAATTGGAAGTGGCAGCCCTGAAGATGTTAAGATTGAATGTAGGAGTGACAAGGATGAATCAGATTAGGAATGAGATTATCAGAGGTGCAGCACAAATGAAGGACTGGGAGATAAAATTTGAGAGGCGAGAATGAGATGGTCTGGACCTGTCCAGAGGAGTGACAGTGGGTATATTGGTAGAAGGATGTTAGAAATGCAGCTGCCAGGAAACAGACAGAGGAAGGCCAAAGAGGAGATATACAGATGTAGTTAGAGACGAGCGGGGACAGAAGATGCAGAGGACAGAGTGAGAAGGAGGAGGAGGATTCACTGTGGTGACCCCTAAAAAGGGAACAGCTTAAAGAAGAAGAAAGAAGGTTTACACCTGAGCAGAAAAAGCTGCTGAGACCTTAGGTACACAAATAGACCTTACATTTTCTCCACATCTTATTATGTCTGTAGTATACAAGGTTGGTGGGGCGTTGGGGATGAGATTAGTCAGGGTTTACGTCAAGAGACTTGGGCCCCAATGATAACTGCTTGCAGGTGTAATCTATACTTGTTTCAGAGTGCAATGAACACAGGTCTTTTTAAATCAGGACCATCAAGACACAATATTTCAGATAGTCATAGGATGTTTTTCCCTCAAATTGTGGGATACTGGGTTATTTGGGAATGGATATATAAATTTTAATTTTTTGTCATTTTGTGTGGTCAAAAATATTTCATAGTGGAACTAATGAGGTGATAAAATTTGTTCCCACTGGGAACCATCTCAGCATTTTATCTCCTTGAAAAGATGCTTTCAAACTGCAACATTCAAACGTTTTTTTGTTTTTGTTTTGTTTTTTTAACAAGCAGCCTAAAAACTGAAAATATTTCATGTCTGTAACTGCAACAAACATGGACATTGCATTTTTATTGAAGCTTTAATTGTTGCAGTTTAGGCGTAAGGCCAAGATGATGGATGCTAAACATACACGTGTTTAATTTACTTTGCAACAGGAATGGCTCATTAATGAAGTTGCTTTTATGGATGTACAGTATTAAAATTCTGTCACTGATCAAGAGTTTTAATGGTACATTGTCATTATAAATTGCAATTAATTGCTATTTTTGTCTTTTTTTTTTCTGACCAAGCTGGCATTTTTAGTGTTCAATGTAGGATACAAGAAGTATCAAATAGCTGTATTTGTCTCACTGTTGATCACTTTTAGTGGTCAAAGGAGTCATTTGTGTAATGTGTTTTACCACAAAGACAGGACTGGTTTTTCTATGTGATTTAGACCAATATTTAAATATAAAGTGACGTGAGTGCTGGTGATGTCAGCTCCTCCATTCATGAAAGCCCATCAATAATTGAGGCAGTGGCAGGCTCAGTGCAGCAGCTCTGAGTGGAGGTAGAATGCAAAGTGAAAGTCATCTCGTCGCTCATTTGCTCTGTCGGGGGTTCTCATCCTCCCTCTACCTCTCTCTAGCTTGATTAGCATGTTCTCCCTCAGTCTCTTCCCATCCATTGTCATGTGTTGCCGTTACATTCTTTGAACTGAGAGCAGGAATTTCAAGAAAATATCCTTGGTTGATTCTAGAGAGAAGCTGTGAGCAGGCAGATGATCCAACCGCTGGAGGAGCAAAGAACAAAGAAAAGAAAATGGAAATTTTGAGCTTTTCAGCCAAAATTTTATAAAGAAGACAATGAGTGATATGATAGGAGATATGAGTGATATCCGTCCTCAGCATTCGTCCTCAGCATTGTCTATCCATCTGGGGGAATATACGATACCTCTTTCTGGTTCCGCTACGTTTGCGTCCTTCTCCTTTTCCTCTCATTCTGCTGTCATGCTCTTAAACTCATCCAGCCTCCTCCACTTCATCTCTTATCCCGGTCTTCTTACCTCTCCCCCTCCACCCTCATCCATCGCTGCTTCTTCATTGTGTGCATTATCCGATGCTCTCTCTGTGTGAATGAGGCCATTTGAAAAGGGCTTACTGCTGCGGAGCGGCTCTCTTCATGGCTACAAGCAGGTTAGTGCTGCCTGTTTTCCTGTTTCCATTCAGCCGTTGCTATATGGTAGCCACCTGCATACAGGACTTGTTATTCTGTCAGTCTAGCTCAACAAGTTTCATTTAGAAGGAAGAGAGCAGCTGCCCCCTCAGACCCGCTGATGCCTCTTCTTTGGCAGGTGGTGTTAAGGGTGATGTAAGCTGGTTATTAGGAGATCAGAGCTGGCCGGGGAAGATCAGTGGTCCTAAGCCTGCTAGAGAAAATCTCCCTGCCTGTCTCTACCTCCTCCTCTCTCTCAGTGTATCTGCCTTGTCATTTGTTCGTCTTCTTATAAACTGTGAAAGAAAGGACAGTGCGCAGTCAGTGGTATGATCCACTGGGTGAACAGCTCATTACTGGGATCGGCTTGAGAGGACATGGTGGTGTTTGAATGTGTGTCAGTGGCCAACGAGGGCTGCCGCGGTTGTGAGGGCTGTTACCGCGAGGTTCTAAGAGACTGTGTGCTTCACCAGGGGTATGGCGCTCTCTGTGTTTCATGGTGGAGATTGGATAGAATAGGAGGGGTTAGTTATATAACATGTGCAGTTCATGCATGCATTCAAAGGAAAAGAGGATAAATGTTTTGTTATTATGTGTTGAATTTGTATAATTTTGCTGAATCAGTCGCCTCAGAGTGGGGTGTGATGCTTTTCTGCAATATGTGGGTGTATGTTTTCTGTATCTGCGCGACATGGCCATGCTTATACTTGCCTCTGTGTTGTGTGCGCATTCCTGCATATGTGCATGTGCATGGCTCTCTGCATGGTCTTTTCAAATCGAGACAAGCTAAAAGCTGACTGCCAAATGGGTATTTTCCAGGATCAGCAAAACCGTGAAAACAAATGAGGTCCTGAAAAAGCCGGACTCTGTTCTGTTGTGAAGCTGAGCGTTTGGACAGCTTGAGCTCCTTGGCTTTAGAGCTTTGTAGCCTATTTAAAGAAAAGACTAACAAAGTGGTGCAAACAGAATGTTTGTTTCGCTTTCTGTTTTCTCCCAGTGTGAAAATAAGAACTTAAGTTGTTTTGAAAGACTCTGGCATGTCAGGATTCACCCTGATTAACACCTTGATGGTGTGGAGTGTGCAGTGTGGAGCTGTGTAATGCAGATCAGTTTTGTAAACAAGACTCTGATACCAAACCTTCTCAAACAAGATTACAATTAAGATGCTATACTAGACAATTAAATGCCCATGGTAAGACAGACATATTATCATATGGTCTCCGTCCATATGTACACCACATCCGTACATCCATACAGTCGTATATGTTTTCTCGTGTGGGCCATAACTCTTAATCTGCTCAAGGTAATACACGCATCATCCCTAAGAGTGTTGCCTTCACTTTTCATCACCTCACCTCCAAAGGCAACGTCACAAATCAAGGTCAAATCTTATTAAAGTGTTTTGCATGTTCAAGCCATGACTTCTGATCCATTTAAGATAATTTAACAAATGTGATGCACATTTGAACCACTATCATACCACATCTTGCATAATCATTTCATCACTGCATCTCTAAGGTCAAGATCACAAATCAAAGGCAAAAATTATACAAAGCCTTGCTTGTCGGGGCCATTGCTGTAGGTTGCTGCTCCTGTAAAATAGATTGCCAACAGACGTATAGTGTACTATATGAGGGTTTTTTTGTTTGTTTGTTTGTTTTTGGTGGGTGGGGGGTGCAGGGTTACTTTTAAGTATTTGTGTCCAAAATGTCCTCTAAAATAATTTATCCCTGTTAGATAGAATATACTTTAAATCTTACTGTGTTAAATTATTATAATGAAGCTTTAAATCTTACTGTCTCTCTACCAATTAAGTCATAAGGACCCATAATTGTAAAATCTATTCAACTCAATCATAATCAGTTCTAACGTTCATTGGTTCATATTGCCACCAAGTTGTTTTCTATTTCATTTCAGTGCAACAAAAAATATTGAGTTATATTGTTGGTATTCTGATGTTTTGCTGTGTTTTCATGTGTTCTGAGATATGGCATGAAATCATTCACCCATTAATGCTACAACTGAGGATTTCTGCTTTGAATCTGCACAGCCCCATCACACACCCACTATAGTCTCAGTAAGACAAGGTCAAAGATTGTCTCCCTGCTGGCTGAACTCAGGCTTGACATGTGATTGGGTATTTTCAAGTTCAAGTTCAAATAGGTTTTATTGTCATTTTATCACGTGCTACATGAGGTGAAACAAAATTGTGTACACAGGGTCCCAGTTACATCCAACAATAACAAAAATATAAAGTGTAAAAAGAAACAGTAAATAAGGTTCTAAAATATAAACTAAGATATACGCTAAACACTAACAGTGCAAAACAATACCCTGAACAGCAGCAGCACAAACATGAGTCTGTGTCATTTTGAGTCATTTTGCTGAATGAAGTACAGAATCCTATTTGAGACATTTTGTGATCAACTTAATTTTTTTTTAGAAAATGTGCATTTTCAACACATTATTAGAGTTGCAAATGATTATTTTGATAATCGACTAATGTGCTTTTATTCAATTAGTTGATTAGTCAACATATATTTCAGTCAGTCTTTGCTCTCTGTAGGTGCACCTCCTGTTCTGGGCTCTGTGCATGTTTTATCTCACCTCCTTTGCTCAGTCCACCCCCTGATGTCTCTGTAATAACACAATATAACATTCCACAACAAACTAAAACTATAACCTGTGAACATTTGAATTTGAAACTAACAAATATGTTAATTGTTTTATTTAATCTGATCATCACAATGCATTAAATCCATCCAGTCATCCATCATCTTTATCTGCTTCTTCCATTTTGGGTCACGGGGGTCACTTGTCCCATGTCCAGCGGTCACTGTGCAAAAGGCGGGGGACATCCTGGACAGGTCCAAGTCCATCTCAGGAACACATAGAGACAAACGAGACAAACAACCATTCACACAGCTTTGCTCAGTGGCAGTATCATAGCCTGTGCAGTTGATACAAGATGTGATTATTACTAGTTGTAGGGTCTGAGATGGTGTGGAGGTAGGACAGCTGGAGATTAGAAAGCCACAGGTTCAATTCCCCACCATGCCCACATGTCGTGGTGTCCTTGAGCAAGACACCCAACCCCTAACTGATCCCCAGGCGCTTACATAGCTGCCCACTTCTCCACCTGGCTGTATCTCATGTGTGATGAGTTAAATGCTGAGAACTAATTTCATCATTGTATGGGAACATACAATGATGACAATGCATAACACTCTCACTCACACCTAGAGACAATTTAGAGTTACTGATCAGCCTAGCATGTATGTTTTTTTGTCTGTGGGAGGAAACCGTAGTACCCAGACAAAACCAACGCATGCACGGAGAGAACATGCAAACTCCAACCAGAAAGGTCCCAGGCCGGGATATTGATCCAGTGACCTTCTCGCTGAGAGGTGACAGCTCTTCCACCTGTGCCACCATACTGCACAAACATATTACATAATACAAACTAAAGTGCAAGCAAACTTTGTTGTCGTCAATAAAACAAAAGTGTGAATAATCAGGGGAAAAAATGACCACAGATGGGCCTGAAAGTCCCTAAAAAAAGTATAATTAAATATAACAAAATATAGCAATGTACAGCTTGTAAAAAATATATTAATAAAGTTGCAACTGTATCATGTTAAGCAAACCATTTAAAAATTATTGATTACATTACTTGAGAAAAAAAAAAGGAAAACTTGCTCCTGACTTGTTTGTGGATATGTCACAATCCCCCAACCACTGGGACAGGTAAGTTCTGGCATTTGGATCAGATTACAGCAAACAAAGTTACACATAGGACACAAAATATTCTTTAAAAGGAAAGTATGTATTTTTGAATAAACTCCTATACATTCTAAGAAGCTTTCATGACAAACCGTTGACACAAAAGCAGTTTTTGAAGCCCTGGAATCTGGATGATCTGATTTAGAGAAATGTGCATCTTTTTTCATTCTTCCAAAATTTCTAAACCTATTTACATTCAAGCAAATTTTTTAAACCAAAACGTATATTACTTTATTTGTCATTTTTAGCTACATCAAACAAAATGAGTTTTTAATTTAAAAAAATTGTAACATTGATATTGTTGGTTAACATATCTGAATGAGGTTCATCAAATATTCATCCACCTCATAAAGATGACATCACTTTACAAACATCAACAACAACAAAAATGGGGCAAAGTGACACAAACTGTACTCACCAAAACTTACTCTTCAAAAGCTGATGTCATAGCTCCATTGTGTTATTATTTCAGATGGAGCTACTCATGCTCTGCAAAAAAATCTTCCCTTCACAAAATCTGGACACAACATTTAGATTTATTTCAGTAGAATGCTGCTACACTTTTGAAAGTTTTTGTCTCAGTTTTTTCCCACCCCCTCTTCTGCTCATTCCACCAAATTCAGCTGATATTCTCCTCAACATTCTTCTTTGTTTGTCTAACTGTGTTCAATTGTGGAAAACAGGGAGACATACTGCCACCTCGCGTTCTTGCAGAGTATTGCAGTCATAGAAATATTTACTTTATGTCAGGGGTACAGTATCCCCTCGTTACTTTACGGTTCGTTTTTCACAGACTCGCTCTGTCGCGGTTTTTCAAAGTAAGATTGGACGTGATAAACAATTGGCTGACTGATGGATAAGCCACATGCTCCACATGCAATTTTTATTTTAAACAAATTATTTTAAATTATTTAGCGCCTGTGTGCAGCCCACAGCTGCAGAAAAAGCTTCCTCCTGCACCTGTTTGCAGCCCACACCTGCAGGAGAAGCTCCCTCTTGCAGTGCGTCATATCTCCACTCTGCAGCAGAGAACTACTACTTGTACTACTATTCTTACTTTGTGGTTTTTCTCTTATCGCGGGGATTCAGGGTACAGATCCCCCAATAAACGAGGGACTACTGTACTCAAATAAAAATGATGAAGGTCCACAAAGTCACTTTTCAAATAGTCAAAGGTCTATTTATTATAACCAAAGCCACAAGCCAGAATGCTCTCTTGTTTAAAAGGTTTTCTTTTCATTCAGAAAAACATCCAAATATGCATAATGAAATAAACTGCTATTTTCGTTTAAATATAAAATTTAATATTTGAAAAAGATACTCCTGCAAACAATTTGAAAACAAATATTAAACAATAAACATATTTTTTTTATTATTATTATTTTTATATGAATACAAAGAGTCACAAAAGGGACAAAAAAACTGTGCAAGTCTAAAGTGATTAGGACAACGGATGAAAATTAGCTATTGTGCTAACTCCAGCATATTTACAATGATGCTAACTGCTGGCATGCTGATTAATATGCATTGTCTTAATTTAAATAAATACGTAAATGAAACAAATGAGGCAGCACGGTGGCGCAACTGGTAGAGCTGCTGCCTCTCAGCGAGAAGGTTGCCGGTCTGGGGGCCTTTCTGGGTGGAGTTTGAATGTTCTCTCTGTGCATGCGTGGGTTTCCTCCGGGTACTCCCGTTTCCTCCCACAGATCAAAAATATGCATGTTAGACTGAATGGTAACTCTAAATTGTCCCTAGGTGTGAGTGAGAGAGTGAATGGTTGTTTGTCTCTATGTGTCCCTGTGATGGACT
>JARVGS010001454.1:18508005-18530293 GCA_031762315.1 Hypsolebias antenori
CTGTTGTTGTTTTACATTGAAAAAAAACGTGTTTAAAAAGACGTTACGGCCGCCATGTGGCCGGCGCTCCGAGTTACGGCAAATCGAGGTACGAACGGTCCTTAGGTCAGGTCTCTCTTGTAAATGAGTCCTCGAGGCTCAATGAGATTAACTTGCCTAAATAAAGGTTGAATGAATGAAAAAAGGTCCGGAACCCGTTCGTAAGTTGGGGACTGCCTGTATTTATTCAAACATTTCTGGGAGAGGACCCCCGGGCTACCCCCGTCAGCTATTTTCGTTCCGGCATGATCGGTTTACAAATTAAGCGCTGAGTTAAACTGTTCCACAATTTTGGAGCAACAAATGCAAAAGCCCCATCACCTCTGTACTTCAGTTTGGATCTGGGGACATCTAAGAGAAACTGGTTGACTGGAGTTCTCTTACTGGAGTGTAGATGTTAAGAAGATTGCATAAATATGACGAGGTCAGACCTTTGAAGACTTTTAAAACAAGCAATAAAATCTTAAAAGCAATCCTGAAGTGGACAGGACGCCAGTGGAGAGACGCCAGGACAGGGGTTATGTGTTCATATTTTTTAGTTGCTGTTAAAAGACGAGCTGCTGCGTTCTGGACAGATGCTAAGATGATTTTATCTAAACCACATAGTCCAAATGAGAGCCAATAAAAACATGAATCACCTTTTCAAGGTCTCTGAAAAGGAGACAAGGCTTCACCTTGGCAGTGAGTCTTAGTTGGAAGACGCTGGATTTCACAATTTATCTGTTTGTCTCATTTAAAAGCACCATCGAAAACAACCCCCAGATTCCTGACAGTAGAGTGGCTGTATGAAGCCAAGGAGCTGAGAGTCAAGGGTGTTACATTTACCAAAGCTGATAACTGCAGTTTTATTTTTATTTAAATTCAGGAAATTTAGTTTTGACCATACAGTACTTAAATGTTAAAACAGATGGGTTCTCTTCACAAATATGGCTTTATGTCTTATCAAGGACGTGGACATCTTCCTCCCTGAAAGAGTGACCACTGGCCTGCAGATGAATATAGACTGCAGAGTCCTGGCCTGATGATATAGCTCTTCTGTTATGGGCCATCCTTTGGGCCAGCGGCTAAAGATAAAGGTGATGTGCACATTCTTGATAGAGAGGAAAGTTGGTTTGAGAGAGGAGTAAAGGATTGTGAAGAGAAGAGTCCATCTTTAAACAGGTGTGGGGATCTCTGTGTTCAACAATCACCCTCTTACAATGCTGTTATTGCCAGCATCACCCAGACTTGAATAGCAATCAGCCATCAGGGCACTTTACAAGTGAATAGCTAGTTCTGGCTGTCAGCAGCAAACTGCTTGATCCACTATGAGAAGGTGCTATTTATAAGACTGAGTTTATTGCAGTATCTTAGACTGAATTAGTCTTTTGGATAAAATATAAAACTTTTCAACAAAGAAGAATCCATCCAGAGGACCTGACTTAACCTTAGATTTTTCTACCTGAGTTATTGAGCATGCACCAGGACGTTCATGAAGATAAAAACTCAATAAAATCTCAAACACTTTTCAATTAGTGGTGGCACAGAGTCTAAAGAAGATGTGCCTGTGATCGAGGCTGCTGGTTCAAGTCCTCAGACCTGCACAAAAAAAGTGGGTGGAGTACTGTATATGAAACACAAACGTATCCTACACCCTCATTTACCCTTGAGCAAGGCCCTTACCCGCCAGCTGCTCCCAGAGCACCTTATGGCAACCCCCTGCTTCACATGCACGATGGGAAAAATTCAGAATATTAATTTCCCCATTGGAGATCAATATTGTATAATAACAATAATAATATAATAATAGTGTTCATACGTTAATTGCAAATGTCCTTTGGCAATAAAGAACTTCCTATCTGTGTAGTTTTTTTTTTTTTTTTGGTTTGTTTTTTGCACGTTTGCATGTTAGCCCCTTTGTTTATTCTATTTCTTATGCCATATTGTGCAGCATTCTCCGTGCCTGCATCTCTGTGAAGCAGATAAAAATTCTGATGTAATGCTCGAGAAAAACAGGTGACGTCATGTATACTGCAACACTGAACCAGTGTGGCCAGGCCTGCATGGACTTTAGTCTACGCTTTTATGGTTGAGAGTGCACCAGAAGCAGAACAACATATTGCACCTTGTTGAGGATGCTGAACAAAGAAACGTTATATGACGCCTGCAAGCCCAAACAAGTCTCTGTACATTTCCACTACACTGGGCTTTGCTATTCATCCCCACAGCTCCCTTCTCCCTCCACCCGTTTTCCTCTTGTTTGTCTTCTCTGCTGGCATGTTACCAGGCAAGATACGGCAAGGAAGCCGTGCCCCTGTTTTTGATTGGCTAGCTGTGAGGGGGTAGGCGTGGCCTCCCAGCCTTCATATATAAACATTGTTGCGGGTCAGACTGCGGAGCTTGCCTGGCAGATGGAGAGAGAAGGACCAGTCGGTCTGCAGTTGGGGAAAAAAAATAAACTATTCATCGTAATCAGAGAGCACAAACGTGGAAAGCTCCGTTTTCACAATAACTGTAAGTACGATATTAATATTTGTCAATTTTGTTGTCTTTTAAGCTAATTTAAAGCGAAGAAATGCTAGCTGCTAACATGCATGCAACGAAAATTCTGTTTGATTTTGTGCTTTTGTTACCAAGCCGCTGTTTGAATTTATACCTCTTAGTTTATACTTGCGATAGTAGTGTTTATTTGTGCTCTTTTTGTTTCTTTTTTTCAAAACCTGTTGTCGAGCAGAAGCAGCTGTTCAGCACTGCAGAGAAGACAAACAATGCCCGAAGTCTTTGCACCCACGGACACTTGCAATACACCTCCGTCCCCTGTGGGCAGCAGTCCCAGGAGGCTCTCCTGGGGCAAACTAGTCCAAAGACTGGCTGATTTCAACACAAACACCTCCAGCATCGAGTCTGGGTCCAGCCATGGCAGCAGGAGTGATCTCTCAGATTCAGGTGAGCAACGATTCAGCCCTGACTCTTGTTTCCTGTGTGCATGTATGAAGTTCTGACTCTCTGCTTCCCCATCTCCAGGATCTGATGCCTCCAGTGACCTTAGTCCCTCTAGCGATGACCTGTTCTTTGATCCCATGGAGGAGACCATCCTGAAAGAAGTAGTGGACCTTATTGCACGAAGCCTAAGGGAAGCCAAAAACACAAACTGCGCCTTGAGATGTCACAAACTGCTCATTCCAGAGAAACTCCTGGAGCACATTGGACAGGAGCTCCTTCACCTGGCAGCTAGCGAGCCTTGCGGCTTAAGAGGGGCTCTCATCGACCTTTGCGTGGAGCAAGGGGCCACCTGTGAAAGCATAGGACAGCTGTCTGTGGACCCCTACCTTGTCCCCACCTTCCAGCTCACTCTGATCCTGAGGCTTGAGTCCAGTGGCCTGTGGCCTAAACTTCAAGGACTGTTCACCTCGAAGTCTCCTTCCACGCCTGTAGTCCGACAAGCTATTAAACTCAGCATTGGTTTCCGTGTGATCAAGAAGAAGCTGTACTCTTCTGAAGAGCTGCTCATTGAGGAATGTTGAACAGATTTAATGTCCGAGCTGACAATAAAAGCTCACAGAAGGGCCTTAGAATTTTAAGTATGATGCCTATTTTTTTTTGAAGTGTAAGGATGGACTTGAGGATGATGTAGCCTTTTCTTTCTACTGTAAAGAAGCTGATGTTTATGGTACACTGAGCAGCTGGCTCAGATGTTAACATTTCAAACTGTAACCATTTGTCTTGTTCATGGGCATTTTGCAAGTATTAAAGTGAGTACCTCAGTTTCATGTGAAACTCTGTAAAGGGCAGCTAGCTGTATTGTTTAAACTGAAGACCTTTTTTTTAATTATTATTTTTATGCATAACCATTTGAATGTACTCCATTTTATCACATCGTCACTCCTTGAATAAAAAGCCTACTAGTGCTTGTTTTATGTGCGAGCTATGGCTGAAGTTTCATGTCACGTTTGGACCTCTTGCATTTGACTTTATTTGATCAAATTTTCATAACGTTGCACATGTTTTTTTGTACTTTTATGATCACAATAAATTGCTCCTTTTTTAAAGAATTGATTCCTTTGGGGTTTTTTTTATGCATATGCAAACGATCGAAGTGTAATTTTTACCCAACATGACTTCATTATTGCTAAAAAAAGAAAAGGAAACCGAATCAATGGCAGTTAAAGTTTTAAACTTCACTAGGAAGAAAAGTATAGCCTAATAATGATGTTATAAACTCCATATTATTTCTTTAAAATATTCTCATTGGACACTATACATTGGATCAGCAGTTCATTATATAATCAGTTACTTTGACATTAAATGTTTATAATCTAATGAGGATTTAAAACAAAACCACTTTATAAGGACAGAGAGCTCAGATTATAGGTTGGGGATCAGTCTGCTACTACCACATAAAATTTTAGGTCAGTATCGTCAGAAGTGACAGAATTAAAGCCATGTTTGTGTTTTTTTTAAGGCGGTTGGCTTGAATAAAAGTTTATTCCACTTGATATAAATATTTCACAAAGTTTGATCACTCAGAACAATGTATTTCCAGCTAAGTCCACAGTGTACGTGCATCATATCTAATTTTTAGAAAGGGTTATGTATTGTCTTATTATTTGACATGGAGGTGTATAACTAAAAGTGGCAAATAAAAGAGCAAAGCACGATAATGAAAAGTTTTCTAGGCTGAAGAAAAAGGGGGTGGGTGCATCTAGAGCAATGTCAGAGTAGAGTTGCAACATCTGCCACAAGCAGCTGAACATATTTTTAGAAACAGGCTGAACATCTCTGAGTGTGAACGTGCCTGCTCTCACGTGCGTCCACTTCCCAGCCTGAGTTGGCCTGCCGGCACAGTTTGTGCTGACTGAGCTTTTGTTTTCTCCTTCGTGTTTGTTCTGTGCGCAGCAGTGAGTCACATCCAACACGTTGAAGCGTACAGATTTATTTTTCCTCTGGGAGTTAAAAAAACAAGGTGAAAAATGTGAGCAAGGTCTCTACTTTTCTCTTGATCTGCTCAACCCTTGGTTGAATAAATACATAGAAGATACAGCTCATCGTAAACTAGGATATCTGAGACAATGTACGGCTGAACTACCACCCTGGTTCTGGAAAAGTTGGGTAAAATGTGAAAGAAATAAACACAAAGATTTGCAAATCTCATTATATTCACAATGGAACATAGTAAACATAGTGTTTAGTATTATAGCTGTTCGACAGTCATGGGTTATATTAGCAAAAAAAAAAGAAGACAGTCTTGATGGGCTCATGTGTTGCTCTAAAACCTGTTCTGTAGTCACTTTTCTGCCTTTCATTATGTGTAAGCTGCTCATGCCAGAGGCACCAATGCACCCCCATACCATTAGAGAAGCAGGCTTTTGAGCTAAACATTGATAACTGGATGTTCACTTTGCCTCGGTCCATTTAAAATGAGCTCTGACCCAGAGAAGACAGCAGTACTTCTGGGCGGTGATCACTAGGCCTGTCGCAATAAACAATAAATCAATTAAGCGCATGATAAATGAAAATGATCAATCTCATTTTCATTTATCGGCTTTATCGCTTCTTTGTGTTTATCTCTTTCTACTGAAGACACTGAGTGACAAAAGACGCTCTTTGTTCTTTTCCCTTTAAAATCTGTTTTAACCGTCCAAAATCGTGTTTTTGGATTGTTAAAAGCAGCTAAGCTGAGAAGCTAAGCTACGAGCAAAGCTAACAGGCCAACCTCGGGGAAAAAAAAACTCTGTCTTGTCAAAGTTCCAAAATTCACGGCTGAAACCCGTGCCTTCGTGTAAAAAGTTGTTTCTCTGAAAAAAAGAAGCTGAGCATTTGTTTACAGATTTTTTTTATTCAAAGCTTTGTGTGAAAAATGCAATGCTAAAGAGCTCAAACCACACCGAGTGTCCGCCATTTTGAGAACCAAAAAACAAGAATGAGAGACAGCCCATATCACGTCAAGGGGCCTCCCTCCCATTTTTCTTAGAGATATGCCGCTCGCTCCCTCACTATCCATCCTTCTGTTCAAACAGTCTTATACGGCCATCCGGTGGTAGAAAAACGGTACTACACACAAAAATTAACCAACATTTCCACTTAAATTTAACAATAATGACAAATTATTGTAAAAATTCTAACAATATTATCGTTTATCGCAATAATTTTTGAGACAATTAATCGCCCAGCAAAATTTGTTATCATGACAGGCCTAGTGATCACAATTGGCTTCTTCTTTGCATTTAACCAGTACATGTATTTGTGAATGGCGCAGTGAACTGTGTTTTCAGACAGTTCCTGAGCCTATGCAGTGGTGTCCAGACCAGAATCAGACCCGTGTTTTAAATGCACTGGCCTCTGACGGCCTGAAGAGCACAACCATCATTAGACTTCATTCTTGTCCTTTGAGCTCAAAGATTTCTACAGATTCTTGAAACATTTTAATATTAGGAACTGTAGATGATGGGATATTCAAGGTCTTCTCACATTTCTGTTGAGGAACTTTATTCTGAAATTGTTCCTGTGTTTTTAGACACAGACCTCTGCCCGTTTTTACCCCTGGGAGATGCAGCCTGTCTAAAATGCTCTTTTTATTTCCAGTCCTCTTACTGACCTGATGCCAGCTAAACAAATTCATTGCAAAATGTTCCTCCAGCTCCGTTTCTTTTTGTGCCGCTAACTTTTACGGCCATTTGCTGGCCGTTCTCACATTTTAAAGTGTTGTTACCATCAAATTCCAAACTATAATGTTTCCTTAAAAATGGTACAATTTCTTAAATATTTAATATGCTTACTATATTCCACTGGGAATAAAATGTAGGTTTGTGCAATTTGCAAATCATTGCACTCCATTTTCATTTACATTTCATGCATTTTCTCAACTTTGTCCAAACTGGGGTTGTCCAACCTGCTGTAGTTCCATGTAGTTTGTAGGCACACACCTCACCTTTTGGTATCAACTGTGAAGCAAAGTAACACCAACTACCTGCTCTTCATAGAATTAAAGAAAAGAACAAACAGTTTCTACTGGATTTGGCTGCGTCTCACATACATGACAGGAAAAACCAAACTTCGGGTTTTCAAGTGTCTAAGACGTTTCGCAATGTTCCTGCATAGTTCAAAAAGTGCATTTAGTCAGCTGAGACATTTTTTTTTCACTTATGACTGCATAAAAATAAAAAAGGAAGCGTTCAGTGTGAGTTTTCTTCAACTGCTATCTAAGTGACATCAGCATTACTAGTTATGACTAAACTATTTCTCAAAGGTGAAGCAATCTTTGTCAAGCTTTATGGCTTCCAGTTAAAACCGATTCAAACAGGCCACTCCAACTTGTTTGGCAATCAGGATGTAATAAATGGCTTTTTTTTAAAAAGGGATGCACGATATTGGATTTTTGGCCGATATCTGATATGCCAATATGTTAAAATTTATTTGGCCGGTAACCGATACTAATACTGATATTTTTTTCCCGTGGACCTACTTACAAGGCTACATAGCTTTCTCTGCTGTGGGATTATAATACTACATTATTCTACATGGTCTTTGTCAGTTTGGCCTGCTACCAAATGTAGATGCCAAAAAGGGGCTGATAATGATGTAATTTTTGATGTTGTTTTGATGTTTTTGTTTGTCCATTGCGCCATAAGACTAATCATGCTAATGGGGCTAACGCTTAACGTCCAAATGTCTCTGGTACAACTCACCCAAGTATTATTGGCTATTAGCTTTTCAATGATGTCGGAAACTCGGGTAAGGTTACGTTGGAAAAATATCTCAGCCGGGAGGATGTAGCGAGGCTCAACATAGTCCAAAAATCTTTGGAATCCAGTATCTTCAATGAATGAAAATGGTTGGTTGAGCGATGCCCTTTGCCCTCGGGTGGTCACGGCTGTATTTCCTTGGTTTGTCCAAAGCTTGCAGAATGGACTGCTGGTGAGGTTTTGTTTCTCCGTGGTTGACCGCTCTCTCGCTTTCCTTTCTGGCCACCATGAACTCATCGTAATGGTTGGAACGGTGGTTCTTGAGATGGCTAAATAAGTTTGAAGTGTTGTAGGACTTCGTTTTTGCTCCTCCTCGCATCACTGATGCTGAACAGTCATTGCCAATAGCAGTTCTGCTATCAGTTTCCAACACTTAAAAAAAAAACTTCTATGTCGCTGACATTTTCACTTCTTCCTCTCCCGCCATGATCAGATCAGGTAGGTTCACGTGGCGTCGTCATGTTGTGCTGGCGCTGCAGGCATCCTTGTCACTGGGTTATCATACAAAATCTGCGCCTTTTGTATGTTATTTTGATGGACTGGCTGATGTTCGATATTTAACTTTATCGCTAATACCGTTCGATACCGATACCACACCGATAATATCGTGCATCCCTACTTTTTTTTTAAACCGGTTAATCACAAAATATATAAACTTTTGTGTTAATTTCATGAACTAAAACTCCACAGATCTGGTTTCAGCCTGAGGTGAGGGTTAATATGTTCAGCTTGTGTTGAGTCAGCCATCTTTAGCTTCCAGACTCTTGAAGCTTTAAGTATTTACAGCCAGTTGTGTCTTGTGATCATTCTGGAAACCTGAAGAGAGTAAGAAGGAGAAAAATAAGAGGTGTTTAGATTATTTTTTTTTTTTTGAAGTGGGGTAAAAATAATTAAAAGATCAAAATAATTACTTGGAAAACTTGCTTTTAATGTAACAAGGCTATGATCTCGGACAGCTTGCCGCAGCTCGGCGTTCGAGCCCTCTGCGCTCTTTGGTACAGCTCAGCGTCTCCGAAATAGCGAGCTCTATACAGCATACCTTCCTCTGCAACAAACCACACAAAGGAGTCACGCGAATGTGTGAGCGGCGGCACGACTCGCTTGCAAAACGACCGAACACACTCATACTTTGCTGTTTCTCCTTCCAGCAATTATTGCGAAGGTTTGAAATGTAGTCATCCTCCACGGATCGCTCCAGATTTTTCAGGTTCACTCCGGTGAACTCTTTGGAGAAATGCTCCCCAACGTAATATGGCACCTTCAGATTCTCAGTCAGCCTCTTCTGTGAGTAACCCGCTGACCTGCGAGCAGACAGGGAAGACAGATAAGCGCTGGTTCATATCGGGTCATATTAGAGGAAGTTTTCTGACATGAGAGGCACAAGTTTACGCCACAAAAGCAGGTTTTAAACTCAGTTTATATGACTGACAGCTCCAAAGAGCAATCATTTATATTATTTTACACCCCTCTTGTGCATGGACGACACTCACGGCCTGAAGCTGAGACTATACGAGGGGCTGTTGACCATAATCTGACTGAGAGCGGACACTATAACCAGGATGAGGATGGGCATGACCTGCACGAACAGAGCCAGACCTCCCTGCAAAAGAACACAGCAAGTACACAAACATGTAACAGAGAAAAGAACTCTGTAAAAAAAAAAAAAATAGATTTGTTGACTAAATCTTCAAACACAATTTTTCACCACATTCATTCCCAATTTGGAACAACAGATGCATCCTGATAAAACGAAAACCGTTCTTCCACAAAGATTGGTTGGAGATAGTTATTTGGTCTGTTCTACACTTTATGAAAAAAAAAAGGCAACTTTTTACCATATGATGTTTTTATCAAAAAAATACACATTAAACTGTACTAAAATTAAAATTGAGAGTGGTAAAATCAATTCCTCCTGCTTTGATTCAGATGATTAAAGGTATGATTACATATTTGAATGTAAATCTAACTAAACCATCTTTAATCATAAATGGTTGTGATTTTATAGACAAAAAAATTTAATAATAAATTCATAAGGAATACTCTAACATTAATTCGCTTCCCCTGTACATTGAGAAGAAAAAAATTTGTTTAAAAATTATGATAATTCCTCAAAAAAAAAAAAAAAAAAATCTAAACCAAATACCTTTCCTATCCACTCCCACAAAAAAAACAAACAAACAAACAAAAAAAAAAAAAAAACGTAAGAAATTCATTTCAAAATTATGTATGAAATTCATCCCTGCAATGACTTTTTGCATAAGAAATGTAATACAGTATAGATACCACCTCATGTGCATTCAGATACTGAGACAGCGCAGAACACTTTTTTTTTTTTTTCAATTGCAACTTCATTAATGCTTTTTGGAAAGATTGTCAGAACTGGATTATATCTAAGAGCTCTATCCCACCACTATAATCAAACATGATCCACTAACAGGGAATGAAGTTTTAAATTATATTAATAACAACTTAATCCTTATGGCGAAATTTCTTTTTATCCACAAAAGCCGTTTCCTGAAAATTACCCCCATGTTAAACATTTTTTTTTTTTATGAAATAATTTTATTTAAGGAAGTGCTTAAACGCTGCAACCTTCCAAAAGCCCAGTCCTTATACCAGTATATTAATAGCTTATGTTAAGAATTGAAACTCCTCTTGCATGTGTAACCTTTTTTAAATTGTGCTGTTTTCTCAAATTGTTCATTTTCTTTGTTAATTATATATCTAATCATAATTTCTGCTTAGTTGTTTTTGTCTATCAACTGCAAACATGTTTTTCATTTTATTTTATTTTTAAAAAGATTTGTCGACTAAATATCGCCCCCTGCTGGCAGAACATATTATCTTCAAGTCAGGCTCACATCTCTTGGTCTCTCTCTTCTTGCCCTCTGGTTGCGCATCCTTCCATTAGTGTACATCGGAGTATTACCTAGAATGATACAGTTCAGATTTTAACAGATGCATCATAATAACTACCCCCTAGTGGTAAATGCACAAAGCAGTGACACTCACTGGATGGATAACCTCCTCCAAAGAACATGTTGAAGAGGTCCTCAGGTGAAATGTCTGGCTCAAAGCTTCCACTGTCGGAGCTCCTGTTCGATGGACATCGTCCCTCTTCTCCACACTGATCGTACTGACGTCTCTTCTTAGCGTTACTCAGAACGGCGTAGGCATTACCGATAGCTGTGAAGGAACACAGTGAAGCGTCTCTGGAACATCTTCCATGGCAGCATGCGTGGCGAGGTTACCTTTAAACGCTTCCGTTGCACCCGGAGCGTGATTCTTGTCGGGATGGAACTTCAGCGCCAGTTTTCTGTACGACCTCTTGAGCTCGTCCTCTGAGGAGTCTTTCTGGACGCCGAGGATCTCGTAGAAGTCTTTACATTGTTTTATCCTGGGCGCATGGTTAGAAACGTCAAGGGATACGTGAAGAACGAGTTATACCCACGACACGCTGCTGTTGGCGCATACCTTCTGACTGCATCCAGCTGATCTGCCGTGAACGGTTTGGAGTTGTCCGGAAGCTTCTCTTCAGGTTTGGGATCTTCCCTGTTCGGTCGCCGTCGAGGACCTGAGGCGTCACCGACGTCTGAGCGACCGCCTCGTCCTGGACTGAACCCATTCCTGGCTATTAAATCTAGGAGTTCTGACAGACACAGAATGACAAGGGTTAAATATTATGGTCTGTGAGTGTATCATAATGGCTTTTAAACCAGCAGATGATGTAAAGCAGCACCTAAATTAGATGTTCAGTAAAATGAGTTGCAATGTAAAACATCTGAACACACACGTTGTGTATTGAGTTTGCAGGAGAGGTCACGTCGCTCCAGTTTTAGCTTCTCTCCCGTGGCTTCCTGTCAAATTCAGAGCGGAATTAAAATATTACTTTTAACCTACAAAGCTCTCAACATCCTAGCTCCATCTTACATTACAGATCTTATTGTTCCATATTTTCCTAACAGAGCACTTCGCTCTCAGACTGCAGGCTTACTTGTGGTTCCTAGAGTTTCCAAAAGCAGAATGGGAGGAAGATCTTTCAGTCATCAGGCTCCTCTCTTGTGGATCCAACTTCCAGTTTCTGTCTGTGAGGCTGACACATTGTCCAGTTTCAGACTGGACTTAAAACTTTCGTTTTTGATAAATCCTATAGTTAGGGTTAGCTTGTCATGCTGCCTGAAGCTTACTGGAGGACAAATTGACCTCATTTCCTTAAATGAATTGTTAAAATTGAAGTTTTCATTTGATACCATTTCTATCTTAACATGTGATTCTTGTCCTGCCATTGTGTATCTGTTCCTACCAAACCCAGCCAGTCGAAGCAGAGGGCCACTTGTCCTGAGTCTGATTCTGTTAAAAGTTTCTTCCTCATGAGGGAGTTTTTCCTTTCCACTGTCGCCTTCATGCTTGCTCGAGATGAGAGTTCTGTGATGAGTTAAATTCAAAGCAGTCTGCTCTTCAGATAAATAACGTTAAATTATTATTTTTATATATGAATGTTTCGCTCTCGGACTGCAGACTTACTTGCGGTTCCTACAGTTTCCAAAGTCCGGTGCCCTGAGATGTCTTCTGCTGTGTTTTGGCACTTTATAAATAAACTAAATTGAAATTGAACTGTGCAAGATGTGGCTGTTGTTGTGTAGCATGCGCCGGGACTAAAGGTCAATAACTGAGTGGACTCTGCACCCCTCACATGTTTATAAGAGTCAGTTTGTGTTAAAGAGAGATTTCATGTATTACGTTTGATTTTTCACAGGATTGTTTATTAAAAAGACAGAGAAGTAGTGATCAATAAGTGTTTGCTTTTTGTTCAGGCACAGTCAGCAATGAAAGCACCCTGTCCGAGTTCCTGCTGTCGCCTTATTTGTGGCTGCTGTCTGTGTCCTACCTGGTGGTGTTCGGGGTGAAGACGGCCTGCACCGACTGGGGCCAGCTGTTTCTCATCCAAGACAAGGGCCAGTCCACACTGATGGGTACTGAAGAGAGCTAGAGTAAACACACACACCTCCAGCGTGTGCAGAGAGACTGAGCTTACCGTCTCCAGTGAATCACTGCTTTTCCTCTTCACAGGTAGCTCCTATATGAGCGCCCTTGAGGTTGGAGGCCTGCTGGGAAGTCTGGCTGCAGGTTACCTCTCTGACAGGGCGGTGGCCAGAGTAAGTCTGCCTTTTTGCTTTTAATGTACTTTATTGCCATTGACAGATGATTCCTTGAAACCTGTTAAAAGATTACATTTCTGCATGAAGATGACAAAAATAATCAGGTTTTCACACCAGATAAAAAAAAGATCCATCCATCAGTTCTCTTTTACCCGCCTCTTCCTTTTTTGGGGGTCACTGATGCCCATGTCCAGCAGTCGCTGTGCGAGAGGCAGGGGACACCCTGGACAGGTCTCCAGTCCATCACAAGGATGAGACAACCATTCAGTCTCTCATTCACACCTAGAGACAATTTAGAGTTACCAATCAGTCTAACATGCATATTTTTGGTCTGTGGGAGAAAACTGGAGTACCTGGAGAAAACCCACACGTGCACGGAGAGAACATGCAAACTCCACCCAGAAAGACCCCTGTGCCAGGATTTATTCAGGCAACCTTCTTGCTGAGAGGCAACTGCTCTACCATGTTGGATCAAAATATCCTCTTACTAAAAGAAGCCACACGACAACAGATTACTTAACAAAGTTTTACGTGCAAGATTAGACAGTCACAACAAGTTTACATACATGTACAAAGTTACACAGTCACGAGAATCTGCCACGGGCAGTGTGCGAGAAATGTTTTATATTTTAGCCCTTTGATTCAACCAGGGTTACGTTCCAGACACAACTGTGACAGGTGAAAAACTGCGAAGTAGGAACTCTACATTTGTTTTAATATGTATTTTCAGGCTTTATAAACCCTTCCCACACTCTTACAATTAGTGGTGGATGGATCTATCCAAATATCGATGATATCGATGCCAACATGAGTATTGATATTGATCAATACCCGTGTGATGAGACTGATACTTAAGCTTCAGTTTCTTTCCTGTATGCACTGCTGCAGTTTCATCAAAGATGGAGCCGACTGTAAGTGTCGCTCCTGTCACGGCACAGAGCAGCAGGCAGGGCCCACAGAGCGGCTGCTGGGAATGTTCAAGGCTTTGGAGGTTGTTTCGTTATTTACACTTTATTTGTTGTATTTTCACTAATTATTTTTGATTTGTAATTATTTTTTCAAACCCAGAAAAGAAATTCATTTAAGAGGAGAAATGTTGTGTTATTCCGTTATATCCTAAATGTATTTTATTGTTTTATAACAGTTGTTGCAGTGTGATAACATTGTACAGTTTCTTTAAGAAAACAAAATCCAGGAAAGGAGTGCAATGAAGGGATAATTTTTATTTAATTATCATAGTTTCTGAACAAAATGTTTTAATTTATTCTTGAGTGATCATTTTGTGCACTTTAAGGAAAAATAATCCAGCCATCACAAGGTAGGGGGAAAATAGTTTTGTTACTGTTCTATTTATTCAGAAAAAAAAACACTTTTATTATGATAAATTATTATTTACTTATAAACATTTCCCAATTCTATCCTGGGTTTTAACTAATAAAAGATCCGAAGGAAAAAAAATCACAAAACACTTAAGCGTCATCAAAATTCACCTTAATTACCGGTATTTTAAAGTATCGTATCGGTATCAGTATCTGCGATACCGGACCTGTATTTACTTGGTATTGATCGATAGTTTTGTAGCTCTGTTTTTATGCGTTATTTTATCTTGTATGTAATGTTCAGCACTTTGTTTCAGCTGTGGCTGTTTTAAAGCGCTTTATAAATAAAGCTGATGATGATGATGATACCAAAATTTGTAGTATCGCACACCACTACTTCCAAAATCATAAACCTACACAATTTTAACATCATACGTATATGTACTGTGCAGTACTGCAAAAGTTTACTCGTCTGCTCTGCAGACCAGCAGCTCTGTTCTGGTCAGGCTCGGTTCCAGTTCTGCAGACCTACCCTGCAGCATGAAGCCCACCTCCTCGTCCAGATTGATGTGCGGGTGGATAATTGAGCTTCAGGATTATTTGCAACTCTCCTGCCAGTTCTGTGAGCTTAAATCGTTACCTGTGACTTTACGTTTCAACACTTTACATCTATTTCGGCAGAGAGCAGCATCCGGAAGCACTGTTGGCTTCTGGGTAGTGTAGTCCTTTTGACTGGTGTTACAGTGTAGGCTTTTTGAAAGCAAACTACAAAATGGAAGCGCCTGTCCAAAATATTTTTTTCTTCTTTTCATTAACTTTTTATCCCCTATGTCCCAATCACGTCATATTAAAGTTGACAATTGTGTGTCGTGTACAATCTTGCATTGAAAAACCACGTAGCGCGAGTCCGCAAAAGTCAAACTGCAAAGTAGCGAGGGACTGCTGTATATGCTTATTAGTTCTTGGCTTACCGTGACCTCAGCTGCAGGCTCCTCTATGAGAGGAAATTAACTCTCTGAACGAACACACATGGTTCAACATTAGTTTAACATTAGTTAGTGATAACATCCTTGACCTTGACCACACTTCCCCTGACAACCAACGGATGAAAATGTATTTAAAATGATCCGGCTCTGCCGTTCTGAGGAGCTTAAATTGAAAAGGTTTCCAACATGCAACAGTTTTACATCTCACACACACAGTGGGTGTTTTACAAGATTCTTTTTAAAGCCAGTCTTGTCATCTCATGACGTCCATATTTTATGTAGCAAGGAATGAGACTCTACGGGAACCCCCGTCACTCCGTCCTGATCTGCATGATGGCTGGGATGTTTGTGTCCATGTACCTGTTCAGAGTCACCGTCAGCGCCGACAGCTCCAAGGTAAAGCTTTCTGTGGTTGCAATGGTTTACAGTCCAGTTTGTCCAGAATGAAGATCCCTCTCGTTTCTACGTTCAGGTGTGGATCCTCAGCTTGGGTGCTGCATTTGGTTTTAGCTCCTATGGTCCAATAGCACTGTTTGGAGTTATAGCCAACGAAAGCGCTCCCTCCAACTACTGCGGGACATCGCATGCCATTGTTGCCCTGATGGCGAATAGTAAGTTTAGTGAGGTTAAGTTTAGTATCACGTGTTTAAAGATGGGACACTGGTTTTTGATTTTGCCCTTCCTTTGTCTTGAAGTTGGTGGCTTCCTCTCTGGATTACCATTCAGCACAATTGCCAAGCACCATGGCTGGGAAATGGCCTTCTGGGTGGCAGAGATGGTCTGCTTGGCCACTACTGTTGGATACTTCCTGCTACGCAACATCCGGACCAAGATGGGACACCTGCCTACAAAGACAGACTAGCACAATGACTCCACTACGCTCTGCGTCCACAGACATCAGTATTATTTTACAGCATTTCAGCTGTCAGGCCTGCAGGACATTAACACTCAAGCTGGGTCTACTCACTGTCCCACGCCCCCAACTAAACGTTTGCTTTTTTATTTTTGTTTAACACTACATTAGTTGCTCAGTTAGAATGGCACATTTTCTAACCTGAGAGACAAACACAAGTTTTCTCTACAAAAGCCTCAGCGAGGCAGGCTACTGGTGCTCAGTTTGGAATAAAGTGAACTTTTTTTGTTTCAAATTGCTGTAATGAGCAATTTTAAATTGAAGTGCAATACTTTATGATATTTTTAATTAAAAACGTGGAATTTTTAATATGACAAAGTCAAGGGCTTCAATCTGAGTTGTTTCCTTATTTTCATAGTTCTCATGTTCTTGCTATGCACGTTGCCAAAAACAACCGCAACACAGAACATTGACATACAATTCTGGATTTATTCTGTTGAGTATTTACAAAACACGATGTATTTACAAGGCATTTATAAGCAAAAAAACACAAAACCCCCACTTTAATCTTTCCTGTAAGTTTTGGTGTGCACACACTTCTCTAGTCTTAGGACCCAGCTCCAAAGTTGCCAGCTTTCTCTGCAACCTCCAGTGCGCTCTTCAGGTTAGTGTCGAACAGTTCACACCTGAAGGGAAAGTGCGACTTTAACCCAGCATGTGCATTTTAGAACCGTATCAAACACCAAGGCTGTACTCAAATTTGAAATTGCTTAACGAAAAGGCAGCAGGATTACCTGATGGGCATTTCCAGGGAGTAGAACGGGTTCTTGAGAGCGAAGTCGGAGTAGATCTCATAAATCTTCTTCAACAGGACGTCAATACCCAACTGCCGAGGGTCAGCCAGGACGATGAACTTTATTCCTGAAAGAGCACAGACGGAGCGGGAAAGACAAATCAGACATTTTCTATTTCAACAAGAACCAGTAATGATGTTTTATAAAAGAACATGAAACAAGTGGTTATTACATATATCAAGCACAATTTTAAAACCACTCCTGTGGAACTAGTACCATGTTTTCCACTGTACACGTCACATCAGTCCAAATATGTTTAATAAAGTGCAAAAAAAAACAACATAAATAAGACGCTTCGCTGTACACGTCTCATCTATTATGTGTCATTGCTGACAACTCAAATGTGGGCCGGTGTTGTGCCAAAAATCGATTGGCTGCCAAATGGCGGCCAAGGGAGTGTGCATGGGGAGGACTTTAACAAGATTAACACTTACAAGCAATTATTTGTTTGTTTGAAATTATAGTAAAAGTGTGTCTCAGTCTAACTGTTGCTTAATAAATGCACTTTGAAGGTCAAATCAGCTGCATTTTCAAAAGCCGATTCACAGAAGCGGGAGAACTCAGAGGGACGACTCGTTGTCCAATTTCTTTGAAATTTAACAAGATAAACACCTAAAACAATTATTTGTTTGCTCGACTTTATAGTAAAAGGTGTGTCTCAGCTGAACTTTTACTTAATAAATCCACTTCAATGGTCGAATTTTTTTTGGGATTTGTTGATGTCATGAAATTTGGAAACAACATATTTTTCCCTTAAAATGATACATTCTCAGTTTAAACTTTTGATCTGTGATTTATGTTCTGTTCTGAATAAAATATTAGACGTTGGCACCTCCACATCATTGCTTTCAGTTTTTATTCATAATTTGTTTAGTGTCCCAACTTTTTTGGTATCCGGTTTGTACTTTTAAGAAGTCATATTTTATTATTTAAAAAAACTAGAAAATAGAATAAAATAAACTACATTAGCAAGTACTTAAGCTTTCTTTTTTTCTTATGTATGAATTATTTAAAAGTTAAAAACCTGTCTCAAGCCCCACAGATTAACTAAAGTTGTGCATGTACCCAACAGACAAATCAGCCAAGAATCTATTTAAATACTACATGTAGATTTTTTTTAATTGTTTCTGTTTGCAAGTTAAATCAACAAGAAATGCAGATAAAGCAATCTGGCAATACTGAAACTTGTACAAAACAGCCAGTCTTGATCATGAAAGTCATGTTTTAAAAAACAAACTTGCAAAGACCTGAGACGTGGCAAGAAAGACACACCATCCTTTGGTTACTCTAACAACTGTGCACCTGAGTTAAACCAGACGACGAGGGGTAGCTGGTTATTCTGAAAAATCTAAATGATAAAACAATTTACATGGAAAAAAGGGTCAAGATAAATTACACAAGATGTTAAAAGTGGTAGTTCATTAGACAGTTTAATGTCAAAACCGTCACGACATGTATAATAATGATGAGGACAGATGTGCAAAGTGTCTACTACAGCCTTTTGTCATACACGGTGGAGGCTCTGTCATGGTCTGGTATATTTTAAAGAATAAAAAGTTTTAAAAACGTGCTATTCAGGTTCAGGCAAATTCTGTTTTGAGTTATATAACGTGCTGTATTGAGTTTGCACATGCTTTAAACGGCATTGCAATTAATGTCCATTTTGTAACAAGATACATGAAACGGGATGTTTACAAGGACACATTGTTGCATTACACTGACCTGTGAGGGTCTGAAAGCAGTGAAGTTTAAAGACGTCTGTTTCCAGCATCTCGATTCCTGAACTGCCAACTTCAGGAGACAGCTGTGAACCGATGGCAAACAACCTGAACACAAAACCATCAGAGACAGTGTCTAATGAAGCGCACCTTCAAACTGGACTTCAGACATCATGTTACATTGTATCAACATTTATATCAGAACACTGCTGATGTCACTGGCATTGTGTGGACATAAACCTGAAAAAACATCTGATTTCAGAGAGGTTCTCACACCTCCTGGTCCTCACTCAGTCAAGATGAGTGATGAGCAGCTCCTGGCTGCTACTTGCATCTTATGGAGGCAGAAAGAGTGACATGTTTTGTCTTAATCTGTTGAATTAGTCGTGGGAACTACAGTTCTTTTCTGGGCTCGGGGGTCACATGGCTCAGTTCCTTTATGGTTAGCTGAGCCGAAGGATCTGAAGCTCAGGAAAAAAAATTGTAATTTCCATCAAGGAGTTCAACGTCTACACTTTGTCTGTTGAATAAACAGTGACGTGGTGTAATGTGATGTTCACTGATGTTCATAAGTGGTTGTATTTAAACTGTCACAGCGCCTTACGAGTGGAACATGGATGCAAGCATCAGCTTCTCGTTGGAGCTAAGGCGAGCTCGTCCGAACCGGATTGAAACTGGATAATTAGCTGGGTCTTTTAAATATTCAAGGATGTCCTTCCCTTCTGCTGTGCTCTTTCCAACCACATCAGCTCCATTGATGGACAGCACAGCGTGTCCCACTAGAAAAGAAACACTTTAGTTACAACAGGAACTGTTTTTTGCACAGTTTTCAAACCTTGACGACTGAAGTGCAGAATAAAATTAAATTAAGACAACCACGCTGAAGAAGATATTGTTTTGTTCAGTTCACAGTAAAACATCAAATAAAACATCTACCATAGTCTGTAACATGAATCTGCCCTGTAGTAAAATGTTACCTTTAATTCCGTCCCGTTGTCCAAATGACACAACGACTTTTTCATCGTGATGTTTCAGGACCAGGTCCAGAGGGTGGCTGAAGGTCTTTTCGACCTCGGTTCTCGGGACGTAATTGTCATACTGGTAAATTAAACCTCCAGCTTTATTCACAACATACACACTGAAAATCGCCATCTTTGGAACGGCCTTCCTCCCCAGCTGACTTTCCGTCACGTGACCTGAATCTGTAAAAGTTACAATTTACTTTTTTTTTTTACTGTGTTTGTTTTGTTCTGATTAACATCTGTGCTATTTTTCCCTCAAATAATCGTATCTCTGTTGTACTTGTTATTATTTAAATAAAAAAAGGAAGGAAAAAAAAACTCCAGTTCCCACAATCCCTCATGTCATTTCCGCATCTAAGGGTTGTCTCAGGGACTTTTGCACGGGTGAACTTCCTTTCGCTCCGACATCTTGACAAGGAAACATGGTGAGCGCAGTGATTATACGTTTTATGAGGATTAAAAAAGCTTAAGTCAAGTTCTGTTGTTCTTATATAGTATAGTAATAATTCGAAAGGTCTATCGGTAGCAGTGTATGGTTCCTACTCCGTTAAAAAAGTCGTACGAGCGCAATTTTAGCACTTCGTTAGCGCCTGACTCGCTAATGGCTAGTCGGCTACATCTGCCATGCTCTCAGATACTGTCCGTGTCCATTTTCTGCATCAAATGACTGGATTAATACAAGCTATGGAAAATGATTGGTAAAACCGGCAGTCAGGAATGACTGAGCCGTATGTTTTACACTTAGGCCTTGTGTCCTGTCTGGATTAAATCCCGTCATTATGATGCTACAGCCACAGAAACTATCAATATTGCTCAGAAACGTGGAATAAATTATGGCACTGCATGACAGACAGGTTTGTCGTGAAGTGAGAATGCATGTCATTACTATAGAAATCCAATGAACACACTCAACAATTTTACTTCCAACTGCAGCAACAGCATGTTCACCACAAGCTTCAGTATAGATATAATACATTGGGATATATATATTTACAGTACAGTGTATATACAAGCCTCCATGTATAATGATAGGTGAAACATTGATTATTATATTAAATATAAGTTAATGATTGATATGTTTAGGCCAACAGAATAGTCTTTGCTGGCTGCCTTGATGGTCATTGTCTGAACACAAAAGTTGCTGCACAAAGTTTTGTGACCCATCCCATTTTCTACCATCAAAGGTTTTACTGACAACAGTAAATAATTTGTACGAATGTGGGAATAAATTCTTGTCGAAAAGGCTTTATTTTGAATATTTGAATGAATTGAGAATTTGTAAAAGTGTTACGTATCATTGTATGTTTCTTTGCAGTGATGAAATTTGTGCTCTGCGTTTTAAATGTTAAATGTTTACTCAAGTGAACCACACTCTCACATGGCAGGCACAATTTTACTTGCAAGGGCAGATGTCGGAGCCGTTCACATTAATATGCATTAAATGTGTACCCATGAAGCCCGGTCACAATGATCTGCAACATGCTGCACTGCCTGCTCGCTTTTTATATCCTTATCAGCTTGTCATGGTTTCAGTGGGTGTCCTCAAAGCCAGCTGTAGTCTCACATGACTCCTGGCCTTCACAGACCTGGTCCATGGCATCTTCTGGATAAGGGTGATGTGAAGTCTTGAGATCGTCATCATTGTATGTTCCCATACATCAATGGTGAAATTAGTTCTCTGCATTTAACCCATCACACCTGAGATACACCCAGGTGGAGCAGTGGGCAGATACATAAGCGCCCGGAGAACAACTGGGGGTTAGGCGTCTTGCTCAGGAACACTACGACATGGGAATGGCTGGGAGTCGAAACATAACTTTCTGGTCCTAAGTCGGCTGCCCTACCACTGTACCACGTAACGCTCACACAAGCCTACAAAGATATATTTACACAAGCAATTTTACATCTTCCATCAAGTTACACATGTAAGTTCACGATTGGGTACAAATTCTACGTAGGGATTTAATTTGTAATCTTTTGTTCTCAGCCTCCTAAGACGGATAAGAAAAAGGACACTGGCAAGTCCAAGAAGGACAAGGACCCAGTCAACAAGTCTGGAGGCAAGGCTAAGAAGAAGGTAAGCAGAGGTCCAAATTCACTTAGACCTGAGCTGATGGTTGAATGTCTCAAACATGATGTGTTTTGATTCTGAGCAGAAGTGGTCCAAGGGAAAAGTGAGGGACAAGCTCAATAACTTGGTCCTCTTCGACAAGGCAACCTACGAAAAGTTGTACAAAGAAGTGCCCAACTACAAGCTCATCACCCCTGCTGTTGTGTCAGAAAGGCTGAAGATCCGTGGCTCTCTAGCCAGGAACGCCCTCCAAGAACTGCTTGCTAAAGGTGACGTCTGTCTTTTCAGTTTAAAGCCTTAAAACGTTTTGTTGGGAAAAACAAAGCAACGTCATTTGATTAGGTTTTGATCCAGCAAGGTTTTATTTTTGCAGAGCAGGAACGAGCATTGATGTTCACAGTAGATATGAACACACGCCTTTGCAAGGAACAATAGAGGAGAGATCTGGATTTATTTTCACAACACGTCATAGGTGAGGGACCTGACAAAGTGCAGCTCAAAGACCCCTATGATGAATAAAATAAATGGAGTCGATGTTCCCTCGCC
>JARVGS010001454.1:18625151-18637610 GCA_031762315.1 Hypsolebias antenori
AGTCTTGTGATTCCACCTCCCCCTCCTTCTGGCGGTGTCTCTCGGCACGCCCACTTTGCAGCTTTTGGATCTCGTCTATGGGCGGAGCTATCTTTTCACAGTGGGATAAGTCCCTCTTTAAGGGTCAGCTGTCCATCTCTCCAACTCAACAGCCACAACACCCGAGGAACAGCCGGACAGAAGGAGCAGACAGCCAAGAGAAGAAAACAAAGGACAAAACAACACAAAGATTAATTCAATGGCTCGTGTTTCATAAAGTACCATTTAGGTACTTAAAGATCAGCAGGACTATTTTAAAATCAATTCTGACACAGGGAGCAAGTGAAGAGAGGACAAGACTGGAGAAAAATGATCAAACCTACGAGTTCCAGTTAAGAGCTGAGCAGCAGCATTTTGGATGAGCTGGAGATGTGAAATGGAGACCTGACTGACCCCAACGTAGATTGTGTTACAGTAGTCTATAGTAATGAGGCATGGACTATTTTTCCAGAGGTACACACATACAGAGAACTGTTTGTGTGTTTTGTTATGTCCTTAAAATACAGAACAATCTTTCATGTACGGTTGTGAACAGTGTTTCTTTTCTACAATTAAACCAAATTTTTTTGATTTTCCTTTCATGTGCATTGAAGTTTTATCTCTTCCTACTGTATTTTCTATGCCTTTGAGCTATTTTGCAAGCGATAAAAGAACAACAATATTGGATTGTCTGTGTTTACTCCAATAAGCATTGCAGCAAGCGAGTGCTGTCAAAAGCATGAGCACACGGTCAAAATCACTGCTGCTCGGTGATAAATATTTGATGGTAGATTCTGATGCATGAGCGGATTCGCCTCACACTGTTATGGAGAGGGTATGTTTACTCAGTGACTGTGGGTGTGTGCACGCGCTCATGTTTGTGCATGAGCAATGAGAAGAGAGCCACCATAAGGATACCAAACAAAGCCTGGCAATGGCATCTGGATGCATTTTGACCCATCCTAGTTCCCTGACTTTTGTTGCTGCCTCTTTTTTCCCCCTTTTCATAAAAGAAGATTCAGTCTCAGTGGACACAAAATAAAGCTATTCTGCTGATGTAATGAATTATTAATCTCAGGTTTTTGTTGGAAATGTGACATCAAGTGCACTTCTCTACCCCTATTGTTCTTCAGAATCAAAGCAAAACAAGTCTTAAGACAGAGACCCAAACAGCCACAAAGAGTAAAAAAAATAGAAATATAGCAATTTAGGTCATTTTATGATGAAAACAGCTTAACATATGGCCATTACTGTTACAATTTGATATGTAAACATGTTATTTTGAAGAGAGGAAACTCAGTAACCCGAACCGATGAAATATCAAAGCTGCTGAAATCTCTGATTATCCAGTTATTTGCATTCGAAGCAAAAATAGATGCATAATTACAGACTAGGGCCTGTCTTAATTAATCAACTGTGATTGAAAAGTTAATTACAATATGAATTACCTTTCAGAACAAGGACTGCTTAGTAGTCATTTGAAGTGGCCTGTTTCAATATAAATGAGCACAATGCAGGCTCACCGGGTCCTAATGTTGCCACTAACATAGCATTAACCTGTCATGAATTTTAAAAAGCATCTCTCAGCACGAGCTTTCAAATGCCCGGCTCCGATCGCCTCATCGCTGCTTTTAATAAACAATTGAACGAACTAATAGAGAGATGAAAGGAGCCACAAAAATAAATAAACAAGCAAATAAATAAGAAAATAAATAGCAAATAAATAAATAAATGAATGAATAAATAAAGAAATCCAAGAAAGAAAGTGCATCAGTGAGAGGAGTTGAGTCATTTCCTACTGTGTCCCTGCTATATAAGTTGGATTTTCATTTAAATGCATGTGCACATCTGTGTATCGGTGCACACGCATTTGTGTCTATGTAGTTGCTTTTGTTTGTGTGCTCTTGTGTGTTTGCGTGTCAAGTGGGCATGCTTTTGAAAAGGGATGGAGCCGAGATAGTTTCTTTTGTGAATTTCCCATCTACTAGCCTTTTGTCTCTCGTTATTCATGACATGAAGCGGCGTAATAAGCTCCATGGCCTTGGTTGCAGACAAGAGCTTTTTAGTGGAACTGGTAGCTCAGATCTGGAGAGACTTGGTGCAGAAACCTTGTATCTCTTGGGTATGTTGTGGTGTCTGTGCATAAAATTAGTCGCTATTTGCAGTAATGTCTTTGCCACTTGAGTAGTTTGTCATGTCATGGGTCATTTTCTTCTACATTGCTTGTACTGATCTTTTTGACACAAACTTTATTGGTATGAGAAGGTCATAATAAATGTAATGATAAGGTAAAGTGCTGTGTTGTCATCGTTGTATGGTCTCATACAATGGCGAAATTGGTTCTCAATTGTTGGCCCATCGCACCTGATTGCACCCAGGTGGGGCAGTGGACAGCTATGTAGGTGCCCGAGGAGCAATTGGAGATTGGGTGTCTTGCTCAGAGACACCATGACATGTGGGAATGGCTGGGGATCGAGCCTGGGACTTTCTGGTCCCGGGTCGGCTGTCCTGCCCCATCTCGGCCCTCTGCGTAACTCTGTACTAATGCGTTTACCTTCCTACATTGATCTTACATTTTACACTATTTAAATTGTGCTCTGCACAATTTGGTTGGCTTGGTAACTCCTACAAATTTTATTTAAATATATGAACTAATACAGAAGATTAGATTATATGACAGTTCCTGTAACTCAATGATGGGCACAGCTAACCAAAAAGTTCCAAAATCCGCTAAACAACAATAAAAAAGCTTTGCTAATTCTAAACTGCTCAACAGGTGAAAGGAAATTAGCTTCACTAATGCTAACTACTAACCGCTAATGCGACTGTCAGTCTGCGTCACGCGTCTTTGTCGCCTTACAGTTGAAGACTGGTGGGACTTGCTGACGTTAGTTTGATTCTATTGGGTTACACAATGCTGTTCAGCTAGCTGCTGCTGCATCAGCCAATCGCGTCTTGTCACATGTACACGTAATCAGCCAATAGCATGCCTAACAGACTTTTTGAGACACACCCACAAAAGCGTGGAACAAACGTAATTTTTGTTAGCAAACTTAAAATGAGCAGAACCTAATTTAGCAGAAGCTAACTGTTCCACTAAAACAACTTCCAACCTTGGATAATTGGGACTCTCATCCCTTGCAAGATTTTGAACAAAACTAAAACTTCCACAATTTTGGATAGAAAAATCCAACCTAAACAAATATTAAAAGTAACCACAAATCTCTTTGAGAATAAAAAACATGAATTGAAAATAAAAGAAAGAAGCAAACAAAAACATATAAAGTGGAATAAAAGTACAATTTGTACATATGTATAAATTTGTGTTAATATGTGGAGGGTTAAAAGTGACTAAATTAAATTAAATAAGTAAATGTGATTGTTCAAGTAAATAAATAATTGTATCATTAAATAAATAAATGTACCATTAAATTTCCTATTAAAGAAATCAAGGTAATTTAATGTACAATCAAATATGAAATGTCTCATTAAATAAATTAATGTACCTTTAAAATAATGACATTAAACATTTAAGTATTATCTCTGTATTTACCGTATTTATTTCACAGCTCCCGTGCAGCAGTGTCATGAAATTATATTTGCTGTCAACCTCACTCATCAAACTCAGTGGTCAAGCTAATGCTGATCTTGTGAAATCCATTACTTGGACTGATGTCTGTTCAAACATGGCAGCTCCCTCCATGCAGGACCTCAATGAACGCTCTGGTGAACGATTTAGAGATATTTTAGACCAAGCTAGGAATATAGAAGGTGGAGTTGCTCACCAAGAGTCTGTGGTAGATAACTTAGAGCAATTTATTGAAGGTACTGGAGTGTTAATGCATTTTCCAAAAAGACATTGACCCCTGACTGATTGTAAACCTAGAAGAACTCCAGAAGTTCTCCAGGACCACGTGGATGCCCGGGTCATGGTATTTGTGTGGTGCATCATGTTCTTTGTGGGTCTAATGGTGCATTCCAGTTGTACTGGTAAGTGGAACTTTCCCACTTACGACTCATGAATTTCAACTGGAACACCCCCCCAATTAAATGAGAATTCCCAGTTGGAAAGTGGAAGAGATGCGACTATCCCCAGTTCAGAATTCAAGATGGCGGCTACTCACCATAACAGGGAGTAAAACTCTCTTACTTTTACTTTTAATAGCAGTTCTGTATTACTTATTTTATATTTACTCACTTGGTTGACTGTTAAAATAATTTCATGACACTGGTGCACGCTGGGAACTATGGAATGAATACAGAGTGAAATAATTAAATGTATCTTTAAATAAAACATTTTTTTGAAAATGACATTTAAATATTAAATGTAATTATTTAAAAGGCATATTTATTTATTTAATGGGACATTTAATTGCTTAATTGTGCATTTCATAATTTAATGGTATAGTTAATGATTTACTGATGTATTCAATAATTAAATGATACAGTAATTATGTAATTATTAAATAATTAAAATATACATTTAATTATTTAATGTGAAATTTCATGGAGCATTTGTTTGTTTCATGCACATCAATTTATTTCATTTATTTCATTTATTGCATGGTGTATTTGTCTATTTAATTTGATAACTTTCATGGTTTCAGTGGCATTTGGTTCAAACATACCATTCCTAAAACATTTACCTTAAGTCGTCCAGTATGTTAATTAAAAATGATGCAGCAATAAGTGGTGTTCATGCACTTTGAAAGACAAGTTCATACCTTTCTTCTTCTGTCTCACTTGTTTCTGGACGTGTTGCTGTCAACTAATAATTATGTGCTGAAATATTTGATAACTGAGAGGACACTGAAAACTGTGTTGAAAAAAGAGTATTGTGAGTTTTCTTTCAATATAGTGTAAGGATATTCTTTCTCTTCATTTTTAATGTTTGGTAATGATGGCGGAAACATCATTACCACCTAGTGGCATTTGTAATGCAACATTAAAACTGTGGTTGAAGATAAACATGTAAACAGAGAAGATAAAAAATATATATCTCAAAAAGAACCCAGACTAGTGTGGAGATTGTGCTTTTTGCTGTTATTTTACATTCTTCTCAGTCCCCTCCATGCGACACCACTGGCCTTCACTGCTCATCTTTTTCAGTTTTCTCAACTCCTTACATAACCTGCTTGGCAAAATGCAGCTATCAGTTTCTGACTGCGTAGCAAAAGCATTTTATTTGCTTCATGCAAATAATTCACTTCAGTACTTTGAGGGGAAAAAAATCGTCACATTTTTCAGTTGAATTCATGTCTCCAACCCAAGTGGTAAACTGCTTAGGTTCACTCTGAAATTTTGCTCACACATCTGTGTGTGAATGCTTATTAAATTAATATTGGAGACTGCCTTGTAAGGCAGCACTTATTATTATCCACCTGACAAGGGTTTCTAAACTTTATATCTTATTCTTCCGTCAACTTTAATGCGGCCCGAAACGCAATGTGTACCCTCATAAATGTTGTATCAAAACAACTGGCTCGGTACCGGTGCTATTACTTTTATTGGTGGTTTGATTTACATGTTGACGTAATTTGCAAACAACACTTTTTATTAGTCATTTTTCATAGACTGTAGTTGCAAATAAAATATCAAAGATGGCCACCTGAGCTACAAAGGAAAAATACTGTAAATCAGTTATTTTAGAGATCTTAAGCTTAAATTTGGTGTGGTGGTAGCTGAGAGCAAATCCAAGATGGCCACCTAAGCTACATATAAATAGCTTTAATTCAGCCATTTTTACACATATAGAGCTGGAATTTGGTGAAGTTATAGCTGAGAACATTCCCCATCACATACTGATTCCAAATCAAAAATCCAAGATGGCTACCATTGCTTAAAAGAAAAAAACGACTACAACTCACTGATGTTTTGCCATTTTAAGCTGAAATGTGGTGTTCTGGTAGCTGAGAGTGAACCCTAACACATACAGTCAAATCAAAAATTTACAATGCTGCCCCGTTGCAGTCCCCATCAAAGTTTCTCCAGGAACTTTCTAGTTAAGTTTATTAAACTGGTTTGCTTTCTCACCAGCCACCAGCCTAGTTACTGGAGTGTTGAAGATTGTCTTCCGAGGAGCAACTGTGGGTGTTTGTCGTACAGCGTTACTTCCCTGGCAGGGATTTATAATGCCAGTGATGTGCCGCTGCCTCCTATTTTTCACTGAGATTGACAGTGAGGGCACTGAGAGGCAGGAGAATTTACAGGAGAGGCTGTAAATTCAACACGCTCAAAGTCAGACCAACCTTGAAAGGAGGACGTGGTGGTAAGAATGAGCTGGAGGTGGTGAAAAATAGATGCGATGAAATGTAGAGAGCAAGAGAGGATTGAGAAGATTAGATTAAAGGAAGTGAGAAGAGAGTTAAGAAAACTAAAAAGAGTGAAGGTTTGAAATATAAGGGTGTTGATAAGTGGTATTATTGGGTAAACAGCACATTGAAGCAAATTTGTCCTCCATTTTCTTCTCCTTCCCTTCCTATTTTCCTTGTACATTTTTACACCACATGCTCTCAATTCCTCCGATTTGTTGATTCTGTTGTTTGGAAGCGAGAAACTGGGTCATGGCTCAAGCAGGAGTGCTTGATCCCTGCATGTAACCACGTAACTGTTGGGAGGCAGATCTGGATGCGAACAAGTTTATTTACATGTTTCCGAGAGACCTTTCGAGAGGATATATGTGTGTTTTTTTTCACACAATACTCCACTCATCCTGCAGTGAAACCTTATGAAAACAATCCAGCCTATGATTTTTTTGTGCTGATGGCCCATCCTCCTCCTCCTCCTCCCACACAGATCAGCAGTTAGTGAAATGCTGACCCTTGTCTTTCACTGCACCTCCTTTTCCCTGTCCACTCTCATCCAGCTGCCTGAAAGCTAAAAGAAATGGGAAGTTCAATGTTTTTTTTTTTTTTGGATGCATTTAATTTCATATAATACAGGATTTGTTGTGCATACAGGAAGGATTTGATAAATTCAGAGAATGCAAAGTGAGATGTGCTTTGGATCTGCACTGTTATAGGAGAAAAAAACCACAAGCAACCCCCCAAAAATCAATAGTTGTGTGCATTAATCATGCTGCTGCCACAGAAACTTACAAGAACGTGAACTGAAAGATGCATTTTGTGTGTTTGTAACATACAAGTGATGTGTGGAGGAGAGCTGGGGGAATTGTATAAGAACAAGACCTTTTTAACAAATATTAGAGGTTATGAATAGTGTTTCTTTTGTTTCAATGTTTCTTTTGCTGAATATTAAACCTTGTGTAGTCTGAATCTCAGCGTTGGAACACAAACATTCTGTGTTATTCTGACAAAGCTTAAACCGTGTAGCTTTTAAAATAGGTAGGATACTAGTTTTAAAACTTTTTTGTAAGATGGATTTTTCTTGATAGTACGGCTCACTTTTTTTTTGTTCTGTGGGTTCACAACTTTGCTCATTAAAAGAGGTTTTTCATTTGAAAAGAACGAAAGAAAAGCTCTCTCTCCTCTGACTTTCCCTTTGAGCTGTTGCCGTTTGAAGTCTCCATCTTAGAGGGTTTGAGGACGTAATACATATTTGATAAGGATCGATTGCAGGGTTACTGAGACTGAGATGGAGGGAAATCAATCTTGGACTGGGCTTCCCAAAAGTATCTTAAAGTTAAGGTGATCTTTGAAGCATCCTTCTAGCTCAGCAGAAGAGCAATTGACATGGAAATTTTATTGAAACACAATGCAAATTGCTCTTCTTCCTTCTGCTTCACTTTTTTTGTTCTTCTACCTCATAAGTGGAAAAATCTGAGAAAAAAGGCTTGTTCCGTGTTCCATTTAAGGTTTATGCACTGATTTACAGTGTTTACTTTTCAGACAGAACAATAAGACAATCTGTTTAGTGATGGGCGGCTGAACAGCAGACAACATTCTGGCGTAGTGGCTGTGATTCGCAGCTGATGCTCCATACGGAGAGACGAAATCAACAACTGTTGAGTCGGGCATCCTTCCATCAGTGTTTACTAATAAACAGTTGCAATATGGCAGACATTAGACTGTTTAGACAGGCAATGATTAGGGTGCTGATGGCTGGGCGCAATGGGAGACTGAACTTGCTCTCATCTTTAATAGGCAATTTGGCTACGGAGGATGGCTTTTCATTTTTGACTTGGACTAGCAGCTCAGACGAGCACCGACTCAGAGGAGTGTACTGTCGGTACACTGCAGTAATCTGGTTCATAGTAATATAAAAGCTGTACATCTTAAAAGGATTTGTTATAGAATTAACGGCCTAACATGCCTTAAAGGAACGCATATCATCCTCCACTTTTCACTAGTTTTAGACAAAGATCCCTATTTGATGTGAAAGCATGGAATTACAGCTGCTTTTTAAATTTATTCAAACAAAGTCTTTTTATTTATTTTATTTTTTATTTTTTGAACATACAAACATAAAAAGAGAACACACAGAACAAAACACCCTCCCACCCCTCCCATACCGGATCAGTCACGCACACACAAACAAACGGGCATTAAAAAGTTTTCCACATACAACACAAAAGGCTGCCAAGTGTCCCAAAATTATTTAACAGAACCCTTCAGGGTATATCTTTTTTTCTTCCCCCCCAAATTAACATGATACATCACCTCTCTTATCCAATGTACTTATGCTGGGGTGTGTGGGTCCTTCCAGCTGCACAAAACAAGTCTCCTGGCCAGAAGAGAACCAAAAGCAATCCCATCCTTCTCATACTTGCTGAAGAACGTATCCACAGGGACCACCCCTAACAGTGAGATAAGTGGTGATGGGTGCAGCGTTCTGCCACACATCATAGAGAAGGTGTCAAAAATAGATTGCCAAAAGGTCAGCAGTTTGGGACAGGTCTAGAACGCAAAAATGTTGGTGGAGTTTGTTTAGAATGATTGCATGCGGGGTCCAGGTCAGCTTTGATCTTGGACAGCTTGTCTTTGGACCAGTGCAGCTGGTGCACCACCTTGAATTGAATTACAGCATGTCTCAGGCAGATTGAGGATGAGTAAATGGTCTGAATGATCTCTCACCAGACTGAGTCTGATATGGATTCCTCCAAGTCGGTTTCCCATTTCAGTTTAAGGGAGTTCAAACTGGTCTCGTAGTATGAACTAAGCAGTGTATAAATCTTGCTGAGGGCCCCCTTGGTATCAGACCTGCATTCCAAAATCTTAACCACAAAGTGTTTAGAGGGGTACAAAGGAAAACAATTAGAATTAGACTTCACAAAATGTCTCGGCTGCAAATATCTGAAAAATGGTGGCTTGTGGGTATTAAACTTGTGTACCAGCTGCTCAGGATAATTACATTCATTTTGGTTAAACCTTGTAAATAAATTCATGCACAATCTCATGCGGTATAAGTTTCAAGTGCTATGTGTTGTCATCATTGTATGTTCTCATACAATGACGAAATTAGTGATCTGCATTTAACCCATCACACGTAAGATACACCCAGGTGGAGCAGTGGGCAACTAAGCACCTTTGAGCAATTTGGGATTAGATGTCTTGTTCAAGGACACCCCGACATGTGGGCATGGCGGGGAGTTGATCCTGTGAGTTTCTGGTCCCAAGTCGGCTGCTCTGCCTCTACACCATCTCAGCCCCTGTGGGTTCTTTTAAAATGTGTCAGTAAGTGCTCGAAGAACGAGTTAAGAATAACTCTCAGGTATTACCACACCAAAACTAGCTCAGTATTTGAGTGGACTAATTTTATTCAGTTGTGATGGCCATGTTGAATGAGTGACTCCTAAAGTAAATTAGTTTTAGATGCACATCTAATAATTAACTTATGAGAATTTCACTCATTACTGTCCATTGGACATTTTGTTGACAGACAGTGACAACATTTTGAACAAAAATTTAAGGCAATAATAGCTCAGAGTATGTGTTGGGGATGACTCAGCTACAACCACACCAAATTAAAGCTATATATCAAATATACTAAATTGATTGAGTTAAAGTCATTTTATATTTGATAAGATTGCTTAGCTGTGGCAGCCATTTTGAATGGGACTGACTTTGAAGAAGAATGAGTTGTGGGTTGGCTGTAAGTCATTACTTTCTAAAGGTTTAATCAAAATGTGTCAAGGCATTTTCCAAATGCTAAAGTACAGACACCCCCCCCCACACACACACACACACACACACACATGGTCTTCCATATCTTTACAAGGATTGACTTCCATTCATTTTTCATTAATTTCTATAGCCTAACCCTGATCCTTACCCTAAACCTAACCATTACCAGTACATATCTAACCTTAAACCTAACCATTCCCCAATTCACACTCCAGTCCCAAACGTAACCCCTAACTCAAAAAAAAAAAAAAAAAAAAAAAGATATTTGAACAAACAAGGATCATGCTTTGGTCCCCCTAAGTGGCAGTGGGTTCTAAAAGGTTGGTATGTATTGGAACAAGCCTCTTACCAAGGTAACACACACACAGACACAAGCCAAACAAACAAACAAACAACAACAACAAAAAATAAAATAAAAAATACTCAGAACTGTATTTTTAGTTTGTAAGATATCAGAGTATTTTATGTTTCCTGATAAGAAAAGTTAGAAATGAAAAGTTGTATTTGGAGTAATGTCGAATGTAAAGGAGTTTATATTTCCAGAACATGAAGGAACACTTCATATGTTTTGAAGTGTGGCACTGTTGGATGTTCATGAACAATTACCGGTAATATATTATAGCTTTTTAAACTTCTTCAGTTAGGAGAAATAGTTTAAATTTGACCAGATTGATGAACTAAAGGCTGATTTGACTGAGGTCAAGACAAAAGCAGATTTCAGCCATTCTGAACCAACTCTGATCTCAAAAACCTCATAGTGCAAATAGCCGTCATAGCTAGCTATATTCTGATGTAGCTGGGGCACTCCCAGCATGAACATGAACAATATATCTGCTGTGATGGGGAATTGACAGTGGCGTAAAGGTTTACATATAAAAATGCTTTTACGGAACTGTAATAAAACTTTTGAGACTGCATCCGCGATCGACATGAGACTTGCCCATTAGCTGGACTAGCCATTAGTTTGTCAACTCATCCACAAACTAAACTAAGGTCCTTCAAAGAGCTATCTAGACCAGAAAAAAACATTATCAGTCCGTAACCTTTTCACAGAACTCTGCTTCAAAAGATCTGAACTATGGCTTTAAAGATGACTGTGGATAAATGGACTGGAACCAAGCCAGACCAAAGCTTGGCTTTAGGCCAAAACACAGATTAGTTTAAGGCACGGTGTGAGCTAATTACAGTCAGCACATGCAATCATTTCTGTTTATAAACTCTCCTGCATGTGGATTTTTGTGACATGTGGTGGGGGTTTATGTCCATATGCTCCCAGCTGAAGCACTGGGCTAAACGGAGACAAACTGCTGGGCTCGTTCGCCTAATGCGACAATGTCTGATCCCATCTTAAATGTGACTGATTAGTGTAAAAAAGGCACTTAATAACTGAAATCCCCCCACTGACCCTAATAGGGATTTTTCCTTCTGTTTTTTCCCTCGTCTTCCATCCAATCAAGAATTAATATGTGCTCTTATTCTGCTCCTAGGGTGGTGAATCTGCAAAAATACAGTAGATCACACTGAGCCTATTTAACTTTCACACAGTGCCTCGGAGCCCATGGCCCCATGCTAAGCATATGTAACACTGATTAGACATGATCATGGTTTTAGCACACCTGCTGGACACCAATCAGAAGAAGATATATAATTGAATGCACTTACTTCAGAACAGCGCATTTTACTCAGATCTTACAGCACTTTAACTAGATATCTAGTTTACGTGTACTAAAGTGTTTAAAGCAGTCGACAGAAACAGTGTTATGTGTCCTGTGGCATAGCAGCAAATCATGACAGCTAGCAGTGATTAAGCCTGAAGGATGTGTAATAAGACTCAATTTACATAATGACATTCAGGAGTCTGTGGTTTTGTTCAATAACTAATATGTAAAAATATATTTATTTTTTCAGTGACCAAAAAAACAACATTGTTTTATTGTTGTAAAGTGAGTAATACTGACATCTAGTGGCACAAATTGTAAATGGCCTCGAGTTGGATACTCCCTATCAAACCCCAACTGCCATGAGTTCAAAACATACCAAAAAACTGAAGACTAAAGATTAAAAGACTAACGTCAGGTTGTTTTATAATTTATAGGGTACTTAAAAAGGTAAGCACAACTCACTTTGTTACTCTAGGCTTAATAAAAACCTAGAGTATATTTAATATACTTCAGGTTTGTCTGTCAGCTGTAAAATTAAGTCTGAACATACGTGGACTCCAATGACAAAACAATCAGGACCAAATATTTATCAGCTGTAGGCATGTTTTTCGTTAGCCAAATATTTTCATTCATTCAACCTTTATTTATACAGGCTAGCCTCGTTGAGCCACGGGGACTCATTTACAAGAGGGACCTGT
>JARVGS010001454.1:18664544-18675084 GCA_031762315.1 Hypsolebias antenori
GCAGGGTGCTTGTAGGAGCATTCATGTAGATAATGTCACCGTAATCAATGGAGGGAAGGAAAGTCACAGTTACAAGGTGTTTTCTGGCATTCAGAGTTAGACAGGATCTATTTTTTGATAAAGAAACCCAATTTAACTTTCAGTTTCCTTACCAAGTTTTCCACGTGGAGCTTAAAAGAAAGATGTGAGTCGACCAAGACACCCAAATAGTTTGTATTTGTAGGAATCGACAAACTAAATAGGGACACCATTCGAGGACAAATTCAAAAAAAGAACTGTTGGGACCGACTTCCTGTTTGAAAACAACACCCCTTTGGTTTTGTCGGCATTTAGGACAAGTTTGAAACTGAACAAATCAGACTGGATGATGTCGAAAGCAGACTGTAAAAACTGAAAAACCTTAGCAACTGTTTTAGCTTGACAATAAACAACTGTATCAATACAGTAATTATAAAGTTGACCGAGTTACAGCCTTTTTTGTATTTGTTAAAGTTACCTAGCTGACTGCAAAAGTTAATAAGTTGCAGATGTATGCAATGATTAAATTCTGGGACGTTTTTATTTAAATACCATACATCCAGTGGTTCATGAGGGAGCTTACTAATAGACAAGGTTGAGGACAACAGTTAATGCCAAAGTTTAAGCAAAACTGTTGCACAATGAGTAGCGCTCCAAGAATGTGTACTCAGCCACCACCACACCATACAGCTCCATAACAGTGAAACTGACAGAGCTGTAGATATTCCCATTTTTGTTGAGTTGACCTAGCTGTGGCAGTAATTTTCAAAAATTACGCAGCCACAGATGTACACACAAACGCATGCACCCTCACACTTGCTTTTTCAAAAGTGCATACTGTATTCTGAAATTTACTTATCTCATCAGTAGAATAAAAAAAAAATTCAATACAGAAATCTTCACCAGCATATCTCATCAGTATTTTGTCATAAATTTCTCTTATTTACAAACTAAACTTTTGGATACTTACAAAAGTAAATTGATATAACTGACACTAGTTTATATTGCAGGGTTGTCAAAGACATATTGCTACATACCAGTGGCAAACAATAATTACAGCCCAAGGAATATTAAAGTACCGTCATAATGAGACAAGCACATAAACTGATTTACATTGGACTGAATATTTGATTTAAGTTGTGCAATGTAATCTTGTAATCAGAGATAGACAAATTGATTATACTGTCATGTTTTCATAATTTACCATCCATCCAAGCATACGTCCATCCATCCAACTAACCATCCATCTATTCATCCATCCATCCATCCAACCAACCAACCATTCATTATCTTTACCCGCCTCTTCCTTTTTGGGTCACGGGGTTCACTGGTGCCCATGTCCAACAGTCACAGAATACAGTTTATCAGAATAACCAGGGATGTGTCAGCCAGATGCAGGTCTTTGTTTAATATACCGTAATCTTTATCAGAAAATGTGTGTTTCCCTGTATATTCAATTGTAATGTTTTTGCCAGATTATAATGACCTCATCTGACGCAGTCAGCAAGATCTAAACATTGATTTTTAACTTGAAACACAATTAAGTACTGTACTTTAAAAACAAAGGAACTTTATGTTTGAAGTCGCCCTGCAACTGTGGAGGCAAAACCTAAAAACACACCCGACACACATAGTATTACGTATTTAAAGCAATCACCCCAGGCCTGGTCTAAACAGAGTTTAGCAGCATGTGATAATCCACGTAGGCAGCATATGGGAGGAGAGGAATTAAAAGAAAATCAAGAAATTAAAGTGTCCTGGCGGCAGGAGGGACATCAGGCTTTTCTGTTTTTAGACTTCAAGGCTGCATTGTTTGTACTTCAGTGTGCCTGGTAGGACTGATATCTGTGATGATACACTTTACCATGCCCACATCAAAACATTCACGCATGTCGTCCACACTGAGAATGGCAACAAATGAAGCATCCCAAGTAAAGGAGTATTAGACAGATGGTGTAACTAATGAACCACTGGATATAGTGTTTATGGCTCTGTGGTGCGAAAACAGTCATGATATTCTCCAAGGAAACCTTAGCAGCCCGATAATAAGACAATAAAAATAAAATCAGCTCCATATTGTCAGAATCACATGCTAAGTTGGAGGCGTCCTCCCACCCATGAAGACTCCTTAAATTGACTGAACTGCTTCAGAGCCTGCACGTTCGACAAATTCTCATCCAATTTCAACTCCTGTTTTCTTTGGCAGGAGGGTATCTTTTCCTTTTATCTTTGCCTAAATAAACCTCGGTAAGCAAGGCATTGTAATGCCTAATAGGGCAGTAATGAGCTGTCGCATTATGTGGTGTGCTGAGGTTCAAGCTTATTACCGTAGTTGCTTGGTTGCCCATACCATTTTCCTGTCATCCTTCTGGTACTGAATTGTTGCATCGTTGTCAATGCAATTTCACCTCCCATTCTCTTTACTGTTTTATTCCTATAGTTTCTTTTAACACCTCACCCCTCTCCCACACGTTACTGTGCTAAAAATAGTCTTATTGTCCAGGAGGCCATGGCCATGCACAGTGAGGCAGCAATCAACATGGTGGCCTTGCACATGAAGATTCACAATAGCTGTCATTTTGCTAATGCCAGCTGATGTACTTCTGTCTGAATTACTCCGAGCTCTGACAAATGGAACAGGGTCATGTGCCAGGCTCATTAAGCATCCTCTAAGTTTTCTCAACAAGTTAATACACGGTTTTGATAGATTGTCTTTTTTTAAGTAGGACAAAATACCACATGAATGAAACAGTTTTGTTTTCTGTATTTTATTTTGTCTGTGGGTGATGGTTCTTCTGTGGTTCTTAGTTTCAATTATGTTAAACATTGAGCAGATTATCATGCATCCTGACCTGGAGCAGGCAGGGACATGCTGACTAGCTAACCAGAGGGACCATGACAGCAAGGTGTTACAGCCCTGCTTCAGACAGAGCTGGTCCATACAGACGCCTACAGTGTTTGCAATTACTGATAATTTTCAAGTTAATTTTGTTGAAATCACAAGCGGACTATTGTCTGTTAAGTGTTAAGAAAAAAAAAAAAGCTTTTTTTTTCCCCCCAGAAAAATGTACATTTTATAAGTCATTACTAAAAAGCTGATTTTTATTCTAAGATCAACATAGCCATAAAAAAAAGTCCAGTGATTTTTGAAGTGTTCTGTCAGATAGTTGTCAGTAGTTAGTAAGGATGCTCCAATCAGGTTTTTTTGCTGATGATCACCGATACCGATCACATGGATTGGCTGTACATTTTTTGATTTACGGTAGTTTAAATGAGTGCTAATTGCTACGTGATCTGAAAAATGGGAACCTTTAAATCACCTTAAGATGGACAAAAATGTTTTATTTGCTTTTTCCAAGACAAAAAATATAAAGAACTTGCAGGCACAATACAGCAACTATTCAGTGAAAAGAACAACTGAAAAATACTTGAATTTACCTGCTATCTGTAGCACAATCTTTAACATTAAGGCAATCAACAGGCTAAATAGAGCAGAAAGTCAAATAAATCTCAAAACAAACAAACAAAAAGTGTAAGCTCAATCATCCAGGTAGATAACAACAAAAAAGGTTAAATCATGTCATCTGGACCTGTTTCTTCAAGTAAGAAATGTTTCATCCCCCATCCAGAGGACTTCCTCAGTCTGAGGCCTGCCAACCAGATCTGTCCCAGGTAGCCGTCACTGCTGTGTTTCAAGCCAACCTCCTGCTGAAATCTCAAAAGTAGACGTTTAACATGTGCAAAACACCCATCCAAAACAATCAGTCCTCATGTACAACAATCAAATGTTTTAGGCCAGATGGCCAACTCGTCTCAATCTCAAAACTTTGCTTAAATATACTGTATATACCACCGGACCTCTGCAGGCTGCAAAGGTGATCGTTTTTGTGATCGGCACTGAAAGGCATTGATCAGTACCAGCCGATAGCATGCTCTTTAACGGGAATCGGCTGATCGTGATCGGTGGCCCATCTATCGGAACATCTCTACCTTTAGTACCTTAGAAGCCATAAACTCAGTCATAGAACATAGAGTATGATAAAAAGAGGCAAAGCCTTCTTCTAGGTTAGTCAAATGTCAGCAAAACAAATGTAATTTTTTTATTTTTTATATTTTTTCAACCATTCTTTAGGCTTAAATTTTTATTTTCTTATAACGGACCAAATTGGTTTGGAGAAAAATAAAAAGTGACAATGGCTATTAAATCTCTTTCCTTGTATGATGTATTTGTTTAATTTGTCGTAGTTTTCTCAGCCCAACCACGTTCATGTTACTACATAAATGTTTGTGTGCTGAACATAAATAGATTGTGTCTGATGCTGAGCACAGATCCATCCGCTTGGAGTTGAATGAATGTTTGGACCAAAAAGATGCACTAATCAAGCAAAGTGATACATTTGCAGCTTAATCACTATCAGCCAAAGCACAGCTTACTTACGCTCAGCGCACACAAACATTTTCTTTGCAATGCGAATATTGTTCAACAACTATGCTAACAGTGTCATGCTAAAGAGTAGAGGTTTGTTATAAGCTGATGTAACATTCCTTCACACCATTGTGCTGTTTCTGAAAACAAATTGCTTTGTAAGCCTGAAGAATACTATAAAACTAACTACGTTGGCCTAGCCATGAGCTTAGCTCAACTGATGTGTACCAATCAAGTAATAGTATTTGATAATTATTCAGAGATTCAGAGAGATTTATTTGTCATACACACCACATGTGGTACATGAGGTGGGACAAACCTATGTACGCAGGGTCTCCGTTACATCCAACAAAAACACAAATTGTAAAAAAAAACATTAGGAAGATCTGAGTCACGAACTAAGAATATACTACATTTACTAAAACTAAGAATACACAAGACAAAGAATACACTAACCACTAATAGTACAAAAACAATGTGCCAAAACAACAGCAGCACGAACATGAGTCTGTGTGAGCAGATGAGGACGAATGAACCCAGCAACATGAAATAATCAGCAGCATGAGATCAGCATCATGGAGAGTGAGCAGCACATGTCAACAGCCAAGTGACATTACAGTGATTTTTCACAGTGATTGTCCTGGTTAGAGATTCATGAGTCCAACAGCCTCAGGGTAGAAGCTGTTCTTCAGCCTGGTGGTTCTACACTTAACACTCCTCAGCTTTCTGCCTGAGGGGAGTGGACCAATATGTGTGTGTGCTGTGTGTGTGGGGTCCTTCATGATGCAGGTAGCTCTCTTCCTGCATCTGGAGGTGTAGATGTCTGCGATGGTGGGGAGGCTGACCAACAGACCTCTGTGCAGCCTTCACTACTCTCTGTAGAGCTTTTCTTTCTGCAGTTGTGCAGCCTCCATGCCACACCTTGATGCTGAGGATACTCTCCACAGCACACCTGTAGAAGAAGGTGAGGACTGAGCTTCTCAGACCAGCTCGTCAACTCAAAACAGATATAGGTTGAAATGAATTGTGAAAACAATACAATCGCATTCAATAGATTACAAAATGCCAATTTCTAATATTAACTACTTATACTCTATTTAGTCTGACAGAAGATCACTTCTATCATGCCTAGACTATTTCTTAAAGGACACTTTTTTTGCCCTTGGACCTTGTTTTGGTCATTTGGGCCATATGCTCTAAACAATAAGTTACACAAGTGTATGACTTGACTTATTGTTGGTGTGACATTTCCAACTTGAATGATATGTCAGCACTGTCTGCTCTCTGATAGGAATCCTTATATTACAATAATATTTTCAGATCATTTCTAGTTATTAAAGAGACATACCTTTCCCGGGTTCAACTGCTAACACATTTCATATGCGAGCCAGCCATATTGAATTTTAAGGATGGGCTGGAAAACAGCTAAGACTTTTCAAGTTAGTATTTTGACGTTGACTTGTGATGGACTTGCGACCCGTCCAGGGTGTAACCCACCCCTCGCACAGTGATTGCTGGACATGGGCACCGGCGACCCCCGTGACCCAAAAATGGAATAAGTGGGTAAAATATAATGGATGGAATAGATGGATGGATTTTGACTTTGCATGCATTCCAGTAGGTTTAGCCTATTTGAACTTGTAAATTATGACTAATAAGTTCAGGTAGAACGTACCATTAGGCTCTACATTGGCCAGAGAGTCAAGGCTTCTTATACAACCAGCAGACATATGAACACATATGCTTGTTTAGAGTGGAGGTCAAAGTTATAAAACATAATCTTTGCCCTTGTCTGTAGGTTTTGACTACACATTCACATATATTATTTGTTGTATTTGTGTAAAATTCTGAAAATGTGTTGTTCCTTGGTATATTGCAGTTGTCATGTAATGATAAAGAAATTGATTTTGAAGGGAATACAAAGCTGATTAGCAAAATAAACAAGGACTGGCTGAGTAGGAAATTACATTTGAGGTGGAACACGTGTTGCAAGATGTACTGTACACTTTTTCTTAAATGACAACAAAGTTCATGCTCAATAATCCAGGTACCAAATCCAATAATTCTCAGAATTATTGGATTTGGTACCTGGATTATTGAGCATGAACTTTGTTGCTTATTGGATTTGGCACCTGGATTATTGAGCATGAACTTTGTTGCTTTGAAACACTTTGGATGTGGCTGCCTGGGAGGAGTCGACGAGGGGCAGGACGGCCCCCAGAAACCATCTTGGCTCCAGCAAACTGGTTGGTCCACTTAAGATGTTTATTGCTTGGTGGGAAAAAAGTTTACTGGATCTCCTCTGACTGATGAGACCCTCCGGATGGAGGGCAAAATGTTTCTATAAAAAAAGAAACTGTCCAGATGACCCGACTGAGAATTATTGGATTTTTCTTAAATGGTTTAGACATAGAATCTGATGGCAAAAGTGACCATTCTAATCAATTCAAATCAGTTTATTTATATAGCGCCAAGTCACAACAGAAGTCATTTCAGCGCACTGTACAAAAACATTCACATATGTAAAAAGTCACTTAGTAACATTATTTATCTAAGGAAACCAGCAGATTGCATTGAATCTTCACTTTGTCACATTCGCCCATTCTGAGCAAGCACAAAGGCAACAGTAGGAAGAAAAAAACTCCCTTTTAACAGGAAGAAACCTCCAGCAGAACCAGGCTGGAGGTACATGCTCAATCAAGCTTGACATAGTAAACTGCTGGACATTTTTACAAATATGTATATTTTCACTATATTTTGCCACCATATACCACCAGTTTACCATTACAGCCATCTCAGGACCCTCGACAACAAAAAAAAGCAAAAAAAAAAAAAAAAGCCCAAATCATGAATACAAACTCAAAACAGATATAAATTGAAATCAATTGTGAAACAATCACATTCAGTAGATTACAAAATGCCGATTTGTAAAAGGAAGCCAACCAAAGGAAACCAACAGACAAAAGTTATTTGAAATCCATTTTAAAGCCAGCTTTACCTACAAAGTACTGTGCTACATTTAATTTTTTTTTATTTGATTTTAACAATATGTTGAGGGACTTACTGGAAATAGCATAAATCCTAATTAGACAAACCAATAATAAAGTAAAACTGTGAACCAGCTGGGTGAGGCCAAAGTGTATTTAAATCAACCATTTGTTAAAGTAGAAGACACCAGCTAGCCAATAAAGTGGAAAAAAGCGGTCCTGTTATAGTGCTCGCAATTAGCACTGGAAGAAGGAGGGTGTTTGTGTGTGAGGGTGGTAATGGTGGGTGGAGGGGGTTGGTGGGACTTGGTGAAACATTTTCATCTTGCAATCTGAATACATTAGAAAGGAAAAATGGGCCCCGAGGCAACTGTTGACATTGCGTTTGCAGCCGCTCTGCGCTGAGCTCCTGCTCAGTATTGTTATAATGTGTTTATATAACGCAGCTAAATGGCGAGACTTGTTCCACATTCATCTACATAAAGCAACACTGTATCGCCTAAGGCTGGGAGTACATACACACCCACGCAAGTGCACACACACCTGCAGATGAGACTGTTAAGCAAAGCCCTCCCAATGCTACCGCCAACCTGCAACACACCCCACCTTTGCTAGTGATTCCCCTGCTCACTTGTCACTTGTGATTGCCAAAAAGCAAGGCACCATATGCCACTCTTTTTGTAAGCACGACCACCTCCTGTGTCATCTTAAATGCACACACACACGCTGCTGACACATTCACCAATGCTCACGCACGCACGGAACTGTTCAAAGACAGCGGCGAAGTGCAATTCCCCTCAGCAAACGACTCTCAGGCGATGAAAGCGAACATTTTTTGCCTCTGATTTTTGATGTGCTCCGTGGATGTGATCAGAAAAGACCTCACAGAGCCGCTCTCTTTTCTCTCGCTCTCTCGTTCTCACCGTTGTGCAGTCTGTTCCACCCCACCCCCTCGTCAAAACACACCACTAGACAAGAGAAAACGGTTTCCAACGGCTTGCTAATTTTTGATCCGTTAGAACGGCCAGCAGGTGTTTCTTCAGGGATACAGTGACTTTTATCTCTAAAGAGGGCCAACCTTTTCCTTCTTTCCCTTCTTCCCTGTAAACAGCATCACTGAAACGGTTCTGATCTGTCTGTTGACAGATTTGTTTTATTAGCATGTTGTCACAGTGTAGAAAATGAGCAGAAACATCTGGATGAGACGCTGCTGTCATTACCCTTCATAAGCTGCTGGCTCATCATCATCATGTTGACTGGCTGACTGACAGCAGTCACTGATTAACATATTGACCGTCTGGCTGGATGTCTAATTGACTGACTCAGATGAAGACTTACTGACTGGCTGGCTGGCCTGCTTATTAAATAACACAGCCACATGTTCAGTTTACTGAGTCACTAATTAACCGAGTGACCTACTAAATTCCTGACTGACTGATTGACCTGTTATCTTCTGACTGACAGAGCGACTGTCACCCTGACTCATCTGTCAACAGATGTGTTTTGGTCTCTTTCACAAGGAAAGCCGTGCTGCTGGTGCGAGCACGACTCTCTGACAGACAGGTCCAGTTTCATTTTTTCTCATAAAATTTGTTACAGGAAGGAATGTGAAGAAATGATGAGAAATGAAAATGCGTGTGTCCTCCAGTCTGTTTCCTCCTTATTGACAACGTTCTGTCTAGGTCTGTTACAATTGTCTGTAATGTGCAATCAGTGTTTGGAGGATTTGGAACAAGTTGCAACTATTGCGCTTCTGCCTGATTTGTGCATTCAGTTTCCTGCTGGTAGTTTGGTTTTTATTGTCCAGAAATGTATTCTTTTCTTTTGTGGACAAAAGAAGTAAAATTATCTGGCTGCCTGAACATTAATTGAAATGATTTATTTTCATGTTATCTTATTTCTGTTGATATTCAAATTGTAATTGTAGGTGGTTAATATCAACATTTCTTTCTTTTTTATTTATTTATTTTTTTAATTTGACTTGAACGCAGCAGCATGGTGGCACAGTTGGTAGAGGTGCTGCCTCTCAGTGAGCAGGTTCAAATCCCGGTCCGGGGGCCTTTCTGGATGGAGTTTGCACCTTCTCTCCATGCATACGTTGGTTTTCTCGGGGTACTCCGGTTTCCTCTGTTGCTGGTCATTGTGTGTCCTGCGGGTCCTACCCCAGACCCCAGGCCCCACCTCCAGCTCTGGAGGCACCCGGCTCACACCTCCCTGAGAAGTAGTAACTCACACTATCAATAAATCAAGGAAATGTGAATTCAGTTTTACCGATTGTATTAACTCAAGGCAGGAAAAAGATACAGTTACAGTGCTGGCCTCCGATACAATTCGACGCAAGATCAAGAACCGGAAGGGCCGGCTGTCCCATGGCATTACAGATATATAGAGCCTAGACTCCTCCTGCGCAGAAGGGGAGCACAGCCCATCACGTAGATAAGGGGCCGGTCTAAGTGTGATCTGAAGGATCTCATGTGGTTTGACGTGTCACAATAAAATGATACGGTGCACAAAAGCCTTTCTACATGATGTGGGCAAGCCAATAAATAAATAAATACATAAAAACTATTCCTTGATGGATATTGCATTCCTGGGAGACTCTTTTTAGAGTTGCTGTCCCCGTTTAAACCAGTCAGAACCGGGTCATAATTTCACTACAGTCCCCAGTACAGACACGGTGACTGTTGGACATTGGCACAGGCGACCCCCATGACCCAAAAAGGAAGAAGCGGGTAAAAGACAATGGATGGATGGAATAAAACATGATTTTACCAGTTTTGTCACAACTGGCTTTATTTTTTTAATTGGCAAGGCCAACGTGAAACAGGAAGTGACAATAAAGGGGAAGAATTCTTTAAAAAGAGGAACTCCCTTTGTTGCTACGAACTCTATGTTCTCTGTTTATCTCGGATAGTGACTCAAACTCATCTAAAGAAACATCAGCTTCTTCTAGGCTGTCTGTGTTGTTAATCATTGGAGCAATGCCCTGTTTACACGCAGCCTTTCCCCTTTGTCATCACTTCTTGTTACTGCACATACCATACCATACCATACCATACCATACCATACCATACCATACCATACCATACCATACCATACCATACCATAC
>JARVGS010001454.1:18839521-18855125 GCA_031762315.1 Hypsolebias antenori
GAAATGCAGCTGCCAGGAAAAAGACAAAGAGGGAGGCCAAAGAGGAGATATATGGATGCAGTTAGAGAGGACATGAATGTAGTTGGAGTGAGGACAGAGGATGCAGAGGACAGAGTGAGGTGGAGGAGGGTGACTCGCTGTGGTGACCCCTGAAGGGGGAAAAGCCAAAAGAAGAAGAAGATTTTTACTGTATTTGTCACTAAATGTTACACACCGTAACATCAAGCCTTTGTATGAATCACATCTGTGAGAGTTTGTGTTTTTCTAGTCTATCGTTAACATCCCTAAATAACTCTACGTCTCTATGGTCTTCTTTGTCTGGGCATTGTCCTGTCTGGCATCCTGTTTCTGCCTCCCTCACGTGTCTCTCCCATGATCATGTAAGTTGTTGCTGCCACAACAGCCCCTTTTGTTTATTCTAATAAATATTATTTTACTTTTAGTTGTCCTAGTCCTGCCTGCACATGGGTTCAACCAAACAGCAGAAACCTGACAGCACCATTCTGAAGTTTATGTAAAAGTCATAGAGACATCTCTTACAGGCATCAGATACAGCCAACTGAGTTAAAAACACTCACTTCAATCATTATCCTCACTCATGTATGCATCATAAATCTGTGGGGTTTTCCTAATTTTTCTAAAGCAATTATCAAATAAAAATATGCTTTGATATGACTTTTTGTTTTACCTTTTCCTCCAGAGGTCTTGTTACCCGCAGCTGCCCCAGGTCCTTGTCTCTGCAATGTAAAGACAATATTTAAATGTTAAAACAGTACATTTTGTTCAACATATTTAAAAAACAAAAACAACCTTTCTCAGTCCTTTCTTTTAATCTAAGAGCTGATCTGCAGTGACATGCTGGTCAATTATAACTAAGCTACATCCTTATAATTTGTTTGACATTTAATGATGCTGTTCATGAAAATCCTTGTGCATCCCCTGTTAAGTATTTCAGCCAGTTGGTGTCCTCATTCAGCCCAGACTCTGCAGGTTTACAGTCTTTTGACAGTAGAGAAAAAAAACACAATTTACTGTAGGATATGGAGTAACTCAATACCTAAAGTGTTGATCTTTGACAAGATTACAAAAGTACTCACATTAACAAAGCAATTGTCCTAAAACTACATCACATATTTATTTATGAATGATTCATATGTATCATTCATGTTTATTTGTTGCTTAAATAAATGCTTTAAATGCTATGTTGATGTTTTTGCAAACTGGTACAACACCAATTCAAAAAAGTTGGGAGGATGCATAAAAGGTAAAAAGAAAAAAATATAAATGTCATAAACCCATATATTTTATTTACAGTAGAGTATGACATCAGTTTTTTAACTAAAACTTTTTAAACATATTTAGAAAAAAAATAAGATAATTTTGAATTTAAATGCAGCAAAATGTCTTATAAAAAGGAGTGTGGATGTCAGCAGAAAGAGACAAAAAATATTTTGAGTCTCGATTTATTCTCAACGTCTTCCAACATCAAGTTCAGGAAAAAAAACTGAATTACAACTGTTGAACTGCTCTTTTTATATTCTATCCCTTTCACAAAAAGAGCACATTCTGACGTGAAATATATACATTTGTGTCTGCAACACAGGCCCCCCAAACACACAGAATGTCACAAACACCAAAAACACAAATTGTGAAACCTATCACAGGTGTAAAACACACAATAAATAAATGAATGAAATACATAATGGTAATGGCTATACGGAGTTTAATAAGGTGGCCACGACTGCTGCTCTTCACAGTGACAGGCGTTGAAAGTGAAGGAGACTCTCCGCACCATCTGCCACTTAACTGTTCACCTGAGGAAGGTAACTCAGCTGTAGGGGGGAAATCTGGAAGAGTGGGCAAAAAAATTGAGGAAGGCCACGACGAGATGGCTGAGCCAACTCAACCGGGTCCACTGGCAACACATTAGCCGGTTTCAAATGGTCCGCTGGAACCCTCTCCTGATTACCCCCAACTCCACCAAAAAAATCTTTAGGTCCCCTCTCCTAAACACAAATGGACCATCGTAAGGAGGCTGAAGTGGTGAATGGTGTACAAAGTATGTCATGGTGGATAAACATACTCGGCCGATATAAGGTCCTTTGGCACAAACACATGTGGAAGGCAGTGACGTGCTGCCCACTGGGCAACAGATCTATTTTCCCTTATTAGGACCTCCCTACTCCCTTTGAGAGCAACTGAACCCGCCAGACCTGGAAGAAACTCCCCTGGTACCCTCAAAGGCTGGCCAAGGACCAACTCAGCTGAAGAAAACCACAGGTCCTCTTTAGGAGCTGAACGCAGGCCCAGCAAAACCCAAGGCAGGCAATCCATCCAACCATTATCCACCAATGAGGTCCCCAATGCAGCCTTCATTGAGTGGTGGAACCTCTCACAAAGACCATTAGCCTGCGGATGGTAGGCAATAGTATGGTGGAGTTTAACTCCAAGGCTCTCTACCACTGCAGTCCACAACTCTGAGGTGAACTGGGGACCCCCTGTAAAAAGTTAAGTTCAATGGTACACCAAATCGGAACACCCAGGAAGAGATTGCCCGAGCCACATTAATCGAAGTGGTTGATGACAGAGGGACTGCTTCTGGTCACTGAGTGGTCTTGTCCACCATAGTTAAAAGATGGGTAAAATCTCTGGAAGGTGGAAGTGGGCCCACTAAATCCACATGCACATGCTCAAACTTCCCTTGGGGAATAGGAAAGTGTTCTAGTGGAACCTTAGTGTGCTGTTGCACCTTGGCATGCTGGCAAGCTAAACAGGAAGCCGCCCATGTGCGCACATCTCTGCGGGGCCCTGGCCACACAAACTTTGCCCCTACCAGTTTTCCTGAAGCTTTCACCCCCGGGTGTGAAAGGGAATGAACTGCATCAAAAACATGCAGACGCCAGCCACTAGGAACCAGAGGTTGAGGCTTGCCAGTCAAGGCGTCACAAAGAAGGGTTGCACCACACTCATGAAAGGAAACTTCCTCCAAATGTAGACTGGATTCAGCTGCCTTAAAGGTCACAATATCCAGGTCTGTCAGTTGGTCTACAGCCATGGCGAGGTGATCAACTCATAAATGTACAGAAGCAACCCTTGCTTTGGACAGACAGTCAGCCACCAGGTTATTCTTGCCAGCCACATGCTGAATGTCTGTAGTAAACTCCGAAATGGCAAACAATGCCTTTGTTGCCATGATGACCATGGTTCAGAAACATTTGCCATAGCTTATGGTCAACAAAAACAGTAAAGTCCCTGCCCTCTAGCATGAACCGGAAATGTTGCGTTGCCAGAAAAAGAGCAAGTAGTTCCCTATCAAAGGTGCTATATATTTTTTCAGCATCACGGAGTTTCCTGCTAATACAAAAAAAGCAAGGGGTTGCCATGCACCATCCACCCATTGTTCGCAAACTGCCCCAACTGCATAATCAGAGGCATCGGTTGTCAGAGCCACAGGAGCTGATGGAGATGGATGCGCCAAAAGAAGCAAAGCACATCATCGTCCCGCCACTCTGTCACCGCAGCCACGCCATCAACAGCCTCCGCCCCCCTTTGAGTCACACCCGGTAAAAGTGCCTGCACACTGTAGGGCCTGGAAGCTAACAAAAGTCGGTCCACTTCTTCAGCCAGGGAGCAATAATCCTTTGTCCGGATCAGCGGGGAGCTGGCCAGTGCTGTGCGAACAGGTGGAGGAAGCTGGCGAAGAAACAGGTGCGTAAAAAAGAAAGGAAAAATCCCCTGAGCTAAGTAACGCCAGCATGTTCTCCATCAGCTCGGAGGGCTTGCAATCCCCCAAGCCACTCAGGGACAACAAATGGTCAGCCCACTCCACGTCCGACAGTTGGTAAAGCCGCAGTAGGTTCTTCTTGAGTGCACAGTACTTGTTAGTGCTTGGTGGGTCCCGCAGCAGACCCATCAGATGGTGGGTGGAACCAGAATCCAAAGCAGCAACAACGTGAAAGTACTGTACTTGGTCTCGTCTGTGGTTATCCCATAGAGATGAAACTGGGTTTCCACATGCTGGAACCATGGTTCCGGATTGTGTTACCAGAACTCTAGAAGCTTAATAACGGCCTCAAACACAGCAGATGAAGCGGCAGCAGGAGACGAGACAACGGCGGTTGGAGCAACGTCTGTCCGGCAAAAAACTTGGTCCAAAAACACGGCTGATGAAGAAGCAGCGTCAGCATCTAGTGAGGTCTTGTTCGAAAACGTTCAGCTGTTCGGGGTCACCAATGTGAAAGTCGGCAGAAAGAGACGAAAAATATTTTGAGTCTTGATTTATTCTCGTCTTCCAACATCAAGCTCAAGAGAAAAAAACTGAAATACAACTGTTGAATTGCTCCTTTTATATTCTGTCCCTTTCACAACAAGAGCACATTCTGACATGAAATATACCGGTATACATTTGTGTCCATCACAGGAGAACATTTCCTTGTTAACCACTGTGAAGCTTCTACTCATTTTAAGGTGAAGTGTGCATTAGTGAACATTTAAAAAAGTTCAGATTTAAATATCTTTGAATTAGCCAAGGTTAAATTTAAGCAGAAGTTAATTTGCCCAAAAATCAGTAAACATCAGAACAGTTTCCGGAATTAAGGAGGTATTGACGTACGATTCTAGCCGCTCAACAGTCATGGGTCTTCTTCACCAGAACTTTTGTTTCATGAGGCGTGAAATGTTTTCAAATAGTGAAAGGTCTGGACTACAGGAAGGTCAGTTCAGCCCACAAGCTCTTCTACTACAAAGCTATATGCAGTAAGTGGTTTAGCGCTACATTGCTCAAATATATGAAATGTTTGGATAGGAACATGTGTGACATGCTATCAAAATGAGTCATAACGAAGAACTTTCCAGTATTGAGAAATTATGGTTTTCAAATTATCCATCACAAAAATGATACACAGGTCACTGAACTTTTGCTATTCATCACATGAACTGACAACATGCTAGTTTTGTTTACAGACAATGATTTGTGGAAGTGTGCCTGAGCCCCTGCAGTACTGTCTGTAACAAATCCAGACCTGTTTTTATCCAGTACTACCTGAGGGCCTGAAGATCATGGGAATCAAATATTGACGTTCAGCTTTGTCCTTTCAGCTCAGTTTTCTACAGATTTTTGGAATATGTTAAAGATATTATGAACTATAGCCAAAATAAATCAGCTGATATGCATTTGTTGACTCCTGATCATTTTGCTGATGTTTATTGATCTTAACATTAAATTTTCCCCACACTGACCTTGCCAGCTGACCTAAATTGTTGGGAAATTCACTGTCAGTTGTTTTATATTTGCACTACCTTCTTTACAGCATCTTATTGTCCCTGTCTATCTTGATACATGTTGCTGCAATCAAATTTAAGATTTTTTTCACTTGTCATTTCCTATATGAAATATTTGATGTTTCCAGTGTTCCACTGTGAATAAACCATGGATGTATAAGATTTGCAAATCACTGTAGACTATTTTTGTTACATTTTACATGTTTCAGATCTTATGGCATTAGGTTTGTTGATGAAAACATTAAATGCTGCAGTTAAAATGAAGCTAAAGGTCAAAGTTAAGAGTGTGTGAGGCTTTATGCTGCTCATACAGATTTGCTTCTACTCCCTCATGAACTACTGAATACTCATTTAAATTCATTCTACATTGTAGAATGATGAGGTGCAACAAGAACGCCACATAACTGTACAAAAGAAACAAACATGTAGCCTGAGCAGCATGAGGGACATAGTAAGGGTGGGTTTACTCTCTTACCCAGCAAATGACTTTTCAGGTGTGGTGCTGCATAATGGTACATAGTCACTCTTATACTGTATATATAAAACACAATAATTAAACTTTCACGTTGCAAAGTAGCAGCCTTTATCTAAATGTCAGCTTCCAGCAGCCTACAGCCATTAATTTGCCCCTGCGCATTACCTCTGTGTGCCGAACACCCTCGTCTTCGCCTGCCATTTAATAAACCACGAATGGGAAGCTGATCTCCAGAGAAATAACAACACGGGCTGGCTGTGGTAATATATGTTGTACTTACTTCTTTATATTTGAAATGCGATTTTGTCAATATGAATTAAAAATTAAAGTATGCACAGGAGAGCATGAAAAGTTTCTTATTATAAGGAAATGTCTACAATCTGACTGAGTTTAACTTTCTCCTGTGAAAATCTTGGCTTGGCAATTTATTTCAATATCTTATGACACAACTATACAGTATAGGGATGGAGCCGATCCGATCCAGTATTGGTATCCGATACTGGATCGGATACTGGATGGTCTTCCTCCCAGAACATTTTGAATAAAGTGGATGCCATTTCCTGCATTCTGGTGTATTTTAATTAGTTTTTCCATGCTTACCATAAGTAAATGATTCAATAACTATTTTAGAGAGCACGGCACAAGAAGAAGTAGCGTTAAGCTAGTGGCGCACAATACAGTTGTGTTAGCTAAGATGCTAGAGATGTAGTGCTCTGCTTTACATTACATTCATTCATTCAACCTGTAATTATACAGTTTAGTCTCCCTGAGTGAGACCTGTTTTGAACAAAAAAAAAAACACAGATGAGGTACACACAACATTAAACAGTCACAAAAAAGCATTTAAAGCATGCACTGTACATATAAATACATATAAAGCATATACACAACTTAATAAATTCTTTGTACAAAATCAGTTTAGTGTTAACTGATCATAAATAAAGACTTTATGCAACCAGAAGTTGCAACATATATCTACATACAAAACACACAAAACAAAGCACAACTATTTTTAAGCATTGACCTTTAATTTAAGTAAATTAAAGTTAAATTAAATTTAACTAAGTATCCTAATTATGACAAAAATGGAGGATTTACTTGCAGTTATCTTCGTACAGACGAACATGTGGTATTTCCTGTTTATTACTTGTTAGAAAGCCCATTGTTTGTGTATAGTTGTTTACTGAGCTAAGTTCTTTCTAAGTTTCATAAATCTTATACTCTTAAATGCACAATAGCTGTTCCAACTCTTGTGAATGCACCATGCTGTGTGTATTAATTTTTTTCTCTCCCGACACAGACAGACCTTTGCATTCGAGCATCTACCTACACTTTCTCTGTTTACTGCTGGGTGCACTGCCAGAAAAAAACAGCAAATAAATGACCCCTAAACTGGATATCTGTCTTCATGTTCTTTAATGGGAGTACAATATATGCAGCTCTAAACCAGTTAATTTCCAGGAGAACAGCAAACCTCTCCTTTTCATCACTGTTGTGTTCAGCTGCTCATGAAGTCGGCCGCAGGAATTTATCCAAATTGTACATTTTTTCAGACTCTGTTTAGGTTTTGGAAATGGAATAAACTGTATTAGAATTTCGAAACACACAGGGTAATGCTGTCTGAAATGTACACTGACAGCATTTAACTATTTTTTCTGATTTTTCACGAAATCCTTCTGACCAGCCGCAAAGTTTCCATTTCACTTCGAGACAAATTAAGGTTACTGATTGGTCAATTGCTGACACGCCTACTGGTTTGATTGACAGGTCGCACTGAGGATCCGACTCTTGCAAAATAAAACTATAGATTTTCCTGGCCTGTTTAAGACTGTCATAATTTATTCCACATTCACTCCAAATTTATTCAATATTTTGGTGAATGTAAGGTTTGAGAACTGAGTTTCTTTACAAACTCCTAATGATGGTTTCTTAATTTTTCAGGGGTGCTGAATTAAATTATAGGGGTGCTTCAGCACCCCCCAAAAAGAGGCTAAATTTGCCACTGATGAAAGGTCTGAGATGAGAGACAAATATTTAAGGTGATCTAAACAACTTCTAATGAATGTATTTAACCATTCTGACTAATTATTCATTAAACTCCTTCAAAACAATATTCAGTATTGAACTTTTTTTTTTTTTCAAAACAGGAGCTACCCTAAGCTCAGACCGTTAAAAGCCTGCTTGAAACTCAAAGTATTAAAAGAAAAAACAACTGGCTAATGGGCCCCTGAACAAATTCTAATGAAACATTCGGAATGTAATGATTGGATGCAAGTCTACAGCTGATTAACCTGATTTAAGGGTCACCACAGCAGCCTTAGCAAACACAAAAATGGCTCTAATGCAGTCATTTTTCCAGATACTGATCAGTTTTGTGTTGTAGAGGCTTAAAGTCATCCTAAACTTTCACTCTGAGCACTAACAGATTCCATGACATCTTTGCTGAAAATGTTGGCATCTAACAAGGTAAGTAATATGCATTCCTTCAAAATGCAACTTTGTAATTTACTGCCATTTTGTTGTGTATATTGGCCAAATAAGTTTTTAAGTTGCAAGAACTTTGATGTCCTGGTTAAATAAAACTAACCAACTAACTGACCGACCAACTGGATGGGCAGTTTGCTCCTTTACACTAGATGACAACTCTGAATCCAACTTTTAAAAACAGCTGGAACATGAACTTTTGTTGTAGGGTCTTAGTGAATTCATCAGGTATGTATTCAGAGCACAGTGGGAACATGCACAGAACCTCTGTGGGGTTGTGGTAATTTGTCACTGTGGTGGCAATATTTCAGAGTCCTGGGTGCATCATTGGTGAGTGTTGTGGTTTTATACCCACGATGTGGGGCCCACCTTGTGACATGATCGTCAAGAACTTTAGGACTTAAGACTGTCCAGTCTGGTCTCATGCATAGGCTATGACCATGATTATGTCATAGTCATGAAAACAACCTAGTACAAACATGATACTCATAGTAGCAGTGTCGTGCTAGGATGGTGTGATCGTCTAAGGTGTGTATACATCCTGACAAAGTCTAGGGGGGTGCATAAAGTTTTACTGGTGTTTTACTTAGTTTGTTTTCACTCTAAATCTACATTTTAAAGAGTGTGGTGTAACAATGAAATAGTATGGCCAAATAAAATCGCATTGCATAGAGGCAGGCATGTATGTATGGTTGGATGAATGGATGGATGGACAGATGGATATTTACTGTAATAATTTACAATAAGTAACAAAACTTTTTGTTGCTAATGACATTTTTCCTTTGTTAATTTGATCTGGGACTTGCGACCTGTCCAGGGTGTCTATCGCCTCTCACACAATGACCATGGAAGAGAACAAGGTTCAAGCACCAGCTCCTCTGCAACCCACAAAAGAAAAAGTGGGTAAATTAAAATAGATAGATGGTTTTCCATTGCAAACATATTAAAAAAATACTAAAATGCTGGAGAGTAACCGATGTGCCTCAGTTTTAGATTGGCTACATTGTACAGTCAAAATATATGTTACTGAAATCATTACAGAAACCACTGTCTCATCTAATTGTGGGTATGTTATCTCCAGCTGGCAAATAATTTTTAGCTTCAGTTTTATATGCCCTGTCTGGGTGGAAGCAGTTTTCCCCTGCTCTGTAATGAGCAGGATCAATACATCCCTCTGCAGTTAAAATGTACCGTATGAACAGCAACACAGGGAAGATGAATAATCAGAATCAACTTTTGATCATATTTTATGGTCTGTTGACAAGAAGAAAAAAAAAGAACTATAGAAAGCGTGCGATTGATCAGAGATTTATGTGAGCATGTGTGGTGCCTTCTGTTTCATAAATCTGTTTTTAATGTGGGATGTGCATTTCTTCAGACGATGGAGAATGAGATAAGACATGGCTGGTGGTAGATCAAAACTGTTTTAGAAAAGGAAGGAGCACTGCAAGAATGCATGAAAAGTCAGAAACAACCCTGCAGAAACTCAGAATTGATTTGTGCTGCTGATGTGCTCAGTCTACCATTTATTAGTAGCTAAGCCATTTTCTTAATCACCAGTCTAATGAGTGTCATTTCCAGCAAAATGGAACTGCTACACTTTTTGTGTGTTGCCATGCTTTAACTGGTTATGCAAATCAGGATATTCTATACAACCTGAGCTTTCTGGTTAGCTCCGTTTCCACAAAGGTTCTCAAATACTGCTGCTATTTGTCAAGACAGCTGCCTGTGAGCACTACATGTCATTTAAATGTTGTGTTTATTCAAATACATGTATATGTTTTCATTCATCCATCCATCCTCTTCTGCTTATCCATAGTTGGGTTGCAGTAACAGTTGAAAGAGGAAAACCCAGTCATCCCTCTTCAGCTCCTCCTGAGGAATTCCCAGGACAAAAAGGACACATCATTTCTGTAGTGAGCTCGAGGTCTGCTATGGGGTCTCCTCCCAGTGAGATGTGCTCAGAACACTTCTAGAAGGAGGTGATCAGGAGGCATCGATCACCACCTCAGTTGATTTCTGTCAATGGAGAGGAGCAGTGACTGTGAGCATGTCTGGGATCAGTCAGCAAATGGCTAAAGCACTGTTTTAATGTTTTCAGCTAAACCAAGACCATCATTGCCTCCAAGCAGTTTACTTTTTTAAACTACAATCTAAATATAAACTTAAAATAACTGAAGCTGTGCCAGATGATACATAATTTAAGTTTACCAAGGTTTGATTCACAACTTTGTGTAGGAATTGCACCCAGAAATGCAGGGAGGAGGAAAGAGGGAGCTTGTGCAAAAATACAAAAACTTTATTTAACCAAAAACAAACCAAAAAAAAGTTGATGTAGCAGCAAATATAAACTTACACCAACAGCTTAAGGAGAACACAAAGGATACACTGAGGAGAATAGGACTTTACATGAGTATAATGCTCTACTGGTGGATTGTGAAAAACAGAAGGATATTATGGAAAGGTGATGATGGGAAGAGTGGCTTCAGCTACGACCATTGAAACCAGGAAGAGGTGCGACTTGGTGTGGCAGACTGAGGAGTATACATTTACCGTAATTGGGGGAAAAGTACTGGAAGAACTGGCTGGTGATGCAAATTAGCACAAGGAAACACACAACTGAACACTAGGGGACAAATCCATACATACCGTAGATACAGAAATTAACTGTAAACGGAAAATAAATAAACACAAAATATGTCTAAAACAAACAAAAAGCAGATTGTAACACAACTGAAATCTATTGTTAATATACTGCAGGCCAGTTTCACTTAACAAAACTTGACCATAAATAAAATTGTGACATAAACATCAAACGTGGCAGGAGTTTAAGTCTTTATTTAAAAAAAAAAAAGCATTAATAACCACTGTGACATCTTCTGAGACTAAAACTGTTTTAAGATGATAGAAATGTTTTCTAGTCTGTCCCAATCCAACTACAGTAGTCGGTAGCTTGACTTCCTCGTGAGAAGCTCCCTCTGCTTTTCTGAACTAATAAAAGTAATTAATATTTCACTGGGTTGTGTCTAATGGAGACATATTATTGACTAAAAATTTCAGGAAATTTGCTAAATCAATGTAGTTTCTGGGTTTTTCTCTTTGTCTGTTTCCTCGTGTTTCCAGTTCAGCTCTCAGTGTTTTCCCTCCTTGTGTTCAGGCCTTGTCTCACCTGTGTCTAATGTTAATCAACACAGGTGTCTGTGATTTATTCCAATCAGCCTGTGTGTATATTCAGCTCCCTCGTGTCTTGTCGCTGTCTCTGGATTGTCCTTCCATGGTGTTATGGTCTGTCTCCCGTCCTGTCTGAGTGAGTTGCTGCCCTGTCAGCATCTTTGTTTGTTTTTTAGAAAATAAATATATTTAATTTTTCCACCTGGAGTTTGCCCACCTGCACATGGGTTCAACACACCTGATGACAGCTCGTGATAGTTTCAATGTAGTCTCACTGAATTAAGGATGTCTGTAACCTAGTAAACAGTAAGCGATCCAAACATGTTATGAGATGCCAATTGTTTTTATTTATTAATTTTTTTAATGACTACCTATTTTTGTGTGCAGGTCTTACAAAACTGTGCACATTATTTTTTTGCACACAATGCATTTGCTTCATACCTGCTGTCCCTTGACAGCTGCGACCCTATTTATGATTTATTCTACTTGAGTACAATTTTAAAATGAAAATGGCAAATTCGGACCAGTTTTTTATTTATTTATTCAATTTATTATTATTATTATTATTATTACATTGTTGTTGTTTTTTTACTTACAAACCAACAACTAGTGAACACAGGCCAGTGGACTGTGCTGGTCCAAAGCCCGGGTGAATGGTGAGGGTTGTATCAGGAAGGACATCTGGGGTAAAGCACTTTTGCCAAAATAAAATACTCATGTTCCTTTAAAAGACAAATACAACATTGGTAGTGTCCCAGGTTAACAATAACCAGTGCTGTTAGCAAAAAGGGTGCTGGTGGAAATTGCATTACTGTTAGCAGAAGAACATGTGGAGGGAAACGTGACAAGAGACAGAAAGAATAAAGGAAAGTCAAGAATGTAGAACTGAAAGTAGCAACTTTAAACTAAGGACAATGACAGGCAAAGGTAGATAGTGGCTGACATGATGTAGGGAATAAAAGTAGTTGTATTAAATGTACAAAATACCATGTGAAAGGGCAATGAGGCTCACAGCATTGGGGCAGGGTTTAAGCTGTTTTACCATGGTAGGGATAGGAAGAAAATTAGAGTAGGGGTGGTTCTGGTGTGGGAATTTGCAAGGAATGTAATAAAGTACAAAAAGTATCTGAGAGGTTGGTGAGTGTATAGTATCCCCAGGGAGGAAAAAAGTGGTGTCTGGAGCAGACCTGATTGGACATGTTGGTCAAGGTTGCAAAGGAAAGGAGGAAGTGATGGGTAGATTTGGTGTCAAGGAAAGGAACCAGGAAGGGCAGTAATTGTGAATTTTGCCAAGAGGATGGAAATAGCTGTAGTCAACCTCTATTAAGAAGAGATTAGCAAGGAAGAAACATGACAGTGAGAGGGTCTAGGAGAGTAGACGAGAACATGAGATGAAACAGAGCAAAGAGGGAGGCAGCAAAGGCAAAACAGAAGACATATGATGAGTTACACAAGATGCTGGACACAAAAAGGAGATAAGAAACCTCTACTGGTGAGACAGAGGGATAAGGATGGAAATGATGTGCATCAGGTTAGGCTTGTTAAAGCTACATGTGGTTATGTTCTAACAAGTGAGGAGGCCATGATGGGAAGGAAGATGGAAGGAGTACTTTGAGGAACTAATCACTGAAGATAATGAAAGGGAAAGAAGAGTGAAGACCATAAAAACTGTGGACCACAAAGTTGGAAAGATTAGTAAGGACTACATTTAGAAAGCTTTGAAGAGAATGAAGAAAGGGAACCAGTTGCAAGTGATGGCATACCAGTGAAGGTATGAACATGTAAAATGTCCTGGTGAGATGACAGCAAGATTTTGGACTTGGTTATTTAGTGACATTTCTGAGAGTGAGAAAATGCATGTGGAATAAAATAAATAAGCTTTTTTAAGAACAAGGGTGATGTACAGATTTGTAGCAACTATAGGGGAATTCAGTTGATGAGCCACACAATGAAGAACTGGTAGAAAATTGTGGAAGCTAGTCTTAGATGAGAGGTGACTATCTGTGAGCAACAGTATCGTTTCATGCCAAGAAGGAGCACCACAGATGCCATGTTTGCTTTAAGGATGCTGATGGAGAAGTACAGAGAGGGTCAGAAAGAACCCCAGTGTGTCTTTGTGGATTTAGAAAAAGCATTTGACAGGGCGCCGAGGGAGGAGGTGTGGTATTGCATGAGGAAATCTACAGTAGAGTGGCATAGAAGTATGTTAAACTGGTACAGGACATGTATGAGGACAGCAGGACATTGGTGAGATGTTCTGTAGGAGTGACAGATAGCTTCAAGGTGGAGGTGGGATTGTATCAAGGATCGGCTTTGAGTCCATTCTTGTTTGCTCTGGTGATGGACTGACTAACAGATGAGGTCAGGCAGGAATTATTATGAATTTTAATGTTTCCAGATGATGTGATCTGTGGTGAGAACAGGGAACAGGTGGAAAAGAATTTGGTTAGGTGGAAGTATGCACTTGAAAAAAGAGGAAAGTCAGCGTCCATGTGCATGTATAAGAATGAAGCAAGAAGAACTGTGGTGCTACAAGAAGCAAAGGTTGCAAAGGTGCAGGTCTTGAAGTTCATGGGGTTGGCAATCTGGGAAATCAAGGGGTGTGGTAAACATGAAGAACAGAATCCAGGCAGGATGGGATGGATGGAAAATGTTTCAGGCATGATTTATGAAAAAAGGTGTCAGCAAAAGTCAAAGGAAAAAAATTACATGACAATTTTGAGACCAGCTATGTTGTATGGTCTGGAGACAGAGATGTGGACAAAAAAAAACTGGACACAGAACTAGAAGAGGCAGAAATGATGAAGATGTTGACATTCTCCTTGGGAGTGACAAGGATAGATAAGATTAATCAATCCAATTCAGTTTATTTATAGTGCCAAGTCACAACAGAAGACATCTCAAGGCACAGAACAGAAACATTCATATATAAAAATAATAATTCAACACTCTTTATCTGAGGAGCAGAATACTTAGAATCTAGTTCCATCACAGAACTCTCATCTTGAGCAAGCATGAAGGTGACAGTGGAAAGGAAAAACTCCCTCATGAGGAAGAAACCTTTATCAGAATCAGACTAAGGACAAGCAGCCATCTGCTTTGACTGGCTGGGTTTGAGAGGAACAAGAAACAATGACAGATGCACAACGGCAGGTCGAAAAATCACATGTTAAGATCAGAATCAGAATCAGCTTTATTGTCATTGCACCATAGCGCAACAAAATTACATTTCGGTACAGCCCGTCTGAGAGAAACATAAGCAAACAAACATGGGGAGAGGGAGGTGACTGAGGCCACTAGCCTCGAGAAGCAAAACTTTTTTTTTCAGTTAAAAAGAAACTCGATGGGGAGTAGAGGTGTAAAAGAAATCAAATCTTGCACTGTGTCCTAGACAGGACACAGTGTGAACATTACAAAAAAAAAACCTCAGCACATGTAACGGCAACATCCTGATGACATCATAATACATTTATGCATGAGGAGGCCAACAAGGGCAGTGAGTTGTCTGTGGAGACTGCCAGAAAGTTCCATAGACATGATAAAGATAGCATGGTGTCTATCAACTGGCTCAACGCTGACACAGATCCACAGATGTCCTCAGGAGGGGAACGATATTGGAGTGGGGTAGCAGAGCTGTTCATTCACATAAACAACAAGGCGAAGTTAAGATAGCTGGCCACATCACGGCCGAGTGGGGAAGCCAAATTCACATAATTATTTTGTGTCAGGCAGACTCTGCTTGAATTTCCATGTCTGCCTTCAAAGTTCTGTTGGTACTATTCACTGGCAATTCCAATCAGCCAAATTTTGTGGTCACACCACTGGATTTGTAGCCTTCTCCAATGTATCAACCTTGGATGATGGATCGTTAGTACCCTGATTGTTGCTTGCTATTCACAAGGGGCTGAGTGATATTAGTAAAAACAGCATTGTAAGAGGGGGACAGTTGAACACGGAGGCCTCCACCTCTGTTTAATGATGGATGATTTATTTTCACAAAGATGGCCTCCTTTACTCCTCTCTCAAGCCATCGTTCCTCTCTATCCAGGATGTGAACATTTTCACCCCTGAAAGAGTGACCGCTGGCCTGGAGATGAGTGTAGACCGCAGAGTCCTAGCCTGATGATGTTGATCTTCTGTGCTGGGCCATCCTTTTGGCCAGTGGCTGTTTAGTTTCCCCAATATAAGACTGAT
>JARVGS010001454.1:18984067-18994168 GCA_031762315.1 Hypsolebias antenori
TCTTTTTTAATTTTCTGAAATTGTATTTGTGTTTTTATTGGAAATCAATTAAATGAATAAATAAATAAATAAATAAAAAGAAAGGTCTTCAAGCCTTTTTTTTTTAAAGTCAACCAATGATTGTGGAAAATCTGTGTGTGTGATACAGATGTTGGCGACAGTAGAGAAAATGGAAAACGTGTTGGAGTGTAACAGTTTGTTTCTTATTTACCTCGTGACCAGAACTGAAGCTAATAATGTAACTGTTTAAAAGTTGCCTATAAAGCTGATGTAACTGCTGTTATTGAGCTGTAATTCCTGTTGCAGATGTTGCTATGCTGTACAGGTTTGAATCAAGTTACAACTTAGTACAAATTATTAAATATTTTAAGCTGCTGTTGCCTTTGGTAACAATTTATTATTTCACTCTGCATGAATTCTGAAAATGTACTTTTTAAGCTTAGGTTTAGATTAGACACTGATCATTGCAATTAGCTACAATTAGCAGAGCCTACATACACACAATTTACATGTTAATACAGTTTCAAATTCATAAACTAGTTGAAGTCATAATTCATAATTCAACGAGCTAAAAAACGTCTTGAAATCATTGGAAGGCAGTCATTAGTTATTGACTAACTTCAGACCTAGTTTAGATCATCATTACCCAATATATTTTCCTTCAACAGCATATACTGTAGCTGTTTTACATGATCATTGTATGAAATGAACATAAATTGTGAATTATATTAAGTTACTGTAAATATTATAATAATTTGTGACACAGGTCCAGTTGGCAGCTGTCGGTTGTGCAGTTGCCTGTTTTGGCCGCCATCTTGTTTTTTTCATGATGTCACAAATGTAAACAATGGGCGGGATGGGCAGTGCACACTCTAATGGTATATATGACTATGGACTAACAAACATAAACTTGTTAATATGCATTTGAATCTATGTGAAAAAATATTGAAATACCTTCATGTTTTAGGTACATTTGTAACTTCTGAAAGTTAGATAAAAACACCACTCGTCTGAATCAACCACGGATTAGCTTGCTAGCTCAAGCTAATATACGGTAAAGCTTAAACATGGGTGGGACTGCTATTTTTTCTCTTTTCAGTGGCAGCAAAATTTGCCTTCCAGTATCTTTAAACATCACACACCATTACTGTAAATGTTGCATGTTCAGTCCACTTGAATTTTACAACGTGACAAAATAAATTTTTGTTGTTCACTATGTTTACATGGACATAAGTAATCAGAGTAAATGACCATTCGGAATAAAGATGCGTCATGTAAACGGCCCATTTGGGTTATTCTAAGCTGAATCAGCACAATCTGAATGAATCTGTAATCCGAATGAGTGGGGTGGTTTATGCCGATTCATAATCCAAACGGTGTGCACTTAATCTGATCATCTTATTCTGATTGTGGAAAATTGACCTGACTGCGCACGTGCCTGTCAACCTCACGTATTTCCGCCCGGCTAGATGCTAATATGTCAGGGAAGCAAAACTGGTGTTGAGCGACACATTTTTTTGAAAGAACTCAAAATGATCTGTATTACCTGCAGCTCAATCAGGGAGTGCAGTAACATCTCCACCGTCATCGAAACCAGTCGCGGGTCCATTTTGGGTGCTCTCTTCTATTGTTTTTTTAAGGAGAGTTTACCGTTATGTGCACGTCAGTACTTCTATTCTGAATAAAAGTCTGCTGCATGTCAACGCTCATCATGATCGAACTGTGCCCATGTAAACAATACATTTGGATTATTTAATCCGAATACATTTCAGTCCGATCAAATAATTTTGCTCATGTAAACATAACTATTGACTACAAAGCTTTTTTCCGTGCATGCAAGTTGTGAGCATGATAACTTAAAAAGTGACATACCAACTTCTGTTTTGGAATATCTTGAATATTTTGGACTAAAACATTGAGACTTACTGGCATTCACTGTTCAATCACAGTCCAGAAAAACACTCATCTTGAAAACTACAAACATTCACTATTCAAACCCCTCAGCGACAGGAGACATCGCTGTACCAACTACACTATGAAGCACATACATACATCTGTTCCATTTGTGAATCTGTTTTTATACAAAGAGGGTAAATAAATGTTTTTAATGGCAAATGTCTGTAAAACATCTGTAAGTAGATTAATGTGGCCTATTCAGATAGTTGGAACATTAATTTGTTTGTGTTGTTGTTCATTGCAAAAACCACTGCAGACATGTTCCTGTTTTTAGTATTTTACATCACTTTGTAATGAAGCTTTTTATGTTTCATTTTAATATAATTTCTTCTATTTACTTTTCATTTTATATGCTTTTATATGATTGTATGCTGTCGTCTGTTCCTCGTCTGTGTTCTTTGTTTAAAACAGGTCTCTCTTGTAAATGAGTCCTCGAGGCTCAATGAGACTAACCTGTATAAAGGGTGAATGGGTAAACTTATTATAATTCACAATTTATGTTCATTTCATACAATGATCATAATGGGTAAAGTGTGAATGTGTTGAGATTTTACAGCCAGCTTTCAAAGTTCTAAATTGTGCATCTGTTTAGGAAATTAGATCCCCTAGCCAAAACCTACGGTACCTGGTGTGGCTCATAATATGTTACTCTAAATCCAGCTAACCACACAATACTGTATACAGTACATATGGTATATATAATCAGTGTCTAGATTATCAGTTGTCTTTACGAAAATTATGTATAAAGTACAGGAAAAATCAATAAACCCTTAGTTCATTTGGTCCTACAGCATGGAGTATCACTAACTGATGATGTTAATAAAAGCAAGTCACTATTGTTTTGAACCAACTCTCACCTTCAAACATGCACGAAAACAGAAGCACCAGCAGGTGGATGTCCATATTTCATCTGTTGATCCAGGTAGTTGATTATTCAATATTGACTGACCCTAAAACATAAAAACATTTCCTGTTTATTAAAATCAAAGCTTGGATTTAGAACCTGTTCACCCTACATTTGGGTGATTTCAGGACACTACTAAAATACATCATTTTAAAATGGTCTTCAAATTTCACTCAGTAGTTAAATCACTGTGTAAGTACAGTCTTGGAATCTGACACTTCAGCTTTCTGCACTATCATCCATGTGCTGTACTTTATTTTATACCTGCTGATAGACAGTCCACACAAATATATTTTTTACTCCCTGATTACTGGAATTCAGACACAAACTATATCACCTAAATTAAAACCACTGTAATTAGACATTTAGAATTACTGAGGATTTGTAATCTGATTCACTGCTTCTCTCAAACTTTTTTATCACAGGGTTAAAAGCTGAATTTCTCCATATAAGTTGCAATTCAGTCATACAATAAATATAAACTCTGTTCAGCTTCTATGACTTACCTCTGCCAGGTGTTTCTGTAGATGACCAGCAAATATCACACGAGTGAACCCATCTCAATGATTTTCCTCATTCCTGCTCAGCTCAGTCATTGCATCCAAAACTTCTGTTAATTATTACCTGAACCAGTGGGAACTTTGTCCGACGCTACACACAGGGCGATTCAGACCGCAAACAATGTCCCTTCTACATATTCAGGTCCCTAAGACTAAGACCCCTACTTTTGAGTTAGTGGATTTATGCATGTGGGATGAATCAATACCTGTTTGTAGTATTTTGATTTGTGATGTACTTTATTGGTTTTGGTTTCCAGACCTTGATACTTTCTACTCATCTTCTTCAACTCACTGGCAGTAATCATAATTCACAATTGGAAAAGAGCTGCACAGTGGAGCAGTGGGTTGATACTGTTGTCACAAAGCAAGAAGGTCCATGGGTTTGACTTTCAGCTGGGGCCTTTCTGTGTAGAGTGTGCAAATTCTCTTTGAGCATGGACAGGCTTTCTTTTATGCTAGCTAAGGTAGGGCTAATACTATACTACATTTTATATCATGTAAGTCTTTTATATGCAGTCTATGTGAAAATGATCTTTTTCTGATTAGTTTTATTTCATTTCTTAGATCTTATTACTGTTTTTCTTGTACATTTTGTTGTTGGATGTAAATGGGACCCTGTGTACATAATTTCGCTCCATATCTGTATCTGCAGGTTTTTTCTAGAAAATGCAGCAGGTTGGAGCATCTGGAATCGCAAATGTGTTATTCATATATTCATACATGAAATGAAAAAAATAAATAAATAAAGCTCTATAGTTTTTAAGACTTTAATATTAATAACAAGCGCTGAGTCCCAAGATATAAAATTAGCTTTTTGTTCACCATTGCAATGCTCCCAACTCTTTGTCTCTCTGAATTTAAAATGTGCTTTCAAGGGCATTTAAATTAAAACAAAATATAGCCTGAGTTTTTTTCTTATTCAATCTTCTTTATTTTACCAATACATCCATATTTTAGTTCAATGTTTTAGTCTTTGTACAACAAGTGCATTTTCAGTCAGCAGTGTTGGCAGAAGTTCTTGTTCTGGTGGAGAAGTGTGCATTTGTTCTTCATTTAAAGTTCAAAAGTATCGGTTGGTATTCAGCTGATAAAAAGAGGAAATAAGGCACAAATGAGAAGAGAAGAGCAGAATGATTCCATGCAGGTGAATTATAAAAGCCAGGAGCCACAAATGAAATGTGCATTTTTTTTCTTCTTCTTCTTTTTTTAAAGGTCACTGCCCTTTAAGGTTCATAAATTAGAATTTTAAAAGAAAAAAAATTAAAAATCTGCCAGACTTCAACAAAACTGCCTTTTACAAAAGCTACTTATAACAAATACCCTCTGCCTACTCTGCACATTTTTTCAATTACAGCATGTCTCTACACATTAGATGTAACAATTAAGTCAACGTTGCCATCAAAAGTGGGTTAGGACAGTTTTGAACTACTGGTTTCCAGAGAAGTCCAGTGGTGAGACGCTGCCCAACGAGGCCTTAAGAGTGTGTAGGGGTGGGGCAGGTTTCAGAGGTCAGGGAGAGATGGAACATTATGGCTCCTTCAGGCTAGAAAACAAGACAAACAGATGAGAGAAAAACTAGGTCACCAGTTGTCAGATGTAGCAACCACCACCCACTATACGCCCGTGCCACCCAGCATGACCACTTTTCCAGAGGCAAGTCTTAGAGCTCGCTTAGCATCTTCTTCTAACTAAACGTGACATGGGCTCAGACGGACCAGTTTTCCCACTCCTTCACCAGTTGTTTCTTTAAACTTTTCATGCAGCACATCATATATTCACAAACTCTGAGCAGAACTAAAAATCTTGCTTGGAAGATGACGATTAATATTATTCACGGACACCCTGTGCTTTATGGTACTGTTTCATTATTCTGTGTCCACTGTTTGAATATTTAAAACTGCAAGTCCAGGGAAAGTAACATACCAACTTGGATACTAAGGTGAAGCAAGGACAGGTGATATTTATACAGCCATCCATTATCTTTACCTGCTTCTTACAATGCAAATTTAAAAGACAATGGTATTTTACTCTAACTAGAGAATTTGCATTTCCATTTCCAGGGTCTACAATAACCCTGGACCCTGTATGTAATCAATGTAATCAAACTCCATCTACACTCCTGCATACATTCTAGAGAAAGAGATCTGTGATCTCAACGGGATTTGCCTGGTTAAATGAAGGTTAGTAAATAATAATAAATAGACCTGTCCCAAACTACAGACTTTTTGGCAAACTATTTTAGACACCTTCTCTGTGATTTGTGGCAAAACTGTGCACCCATCACCATGTATCTCAATGTTCAGGGTGGTCCCTGTGGATACGTCCTTCAGCAAGTACGAGAAGGATGTGATTGCTTTTGGCTCAATTCTGGTCAGGAGACTCATTTTGTGCAACTGGAAGGACCCACTCCCCCCAGCATATGTTCACCAGATAAGAGAAGTCATGTATCATATTCATTTAGAAAAAATCAGATGCACCCTGAAAGGTTCTGCAACTAGATTTTGGGACACCTGGCAGTCTATTGTGTCATAGGTTGAAAATATGACACAAAAGACATACATATGTATGTAAATCTGTATCTACATATGTATGTGTATTTACATTTATGTATGTGTGACTGACCCAGTGTGGGTGGGAAAGGGTGGGAGAGTTTATTTTTTATGTTCTCTGTTCTGTTGTGTTTGTGTTAAAATACAAGAACGTTATGAAAAAAGACCTTGATTAAAATATATATATATATATATATATATAACATAAAGAAGCTCAAATGGAAAAAAAAACCTGCAAAAATGCTGAAAAGTTTAAATGAGCAGAAAGAAGCTGAAAGGAGTTAAAGGCAGCTGAAATTAGTACAGTCAAGTAAAAACAGAGCAATAGCTGAAACGAGTAGGAAAAAAAGTTGTAACCAGCCCAAAATGCTTGAAGGATGTAGAGAGCTCCATTCATTTCCAATGAGAAAAGAATGGAAGAAAATAACTAAATATGTTTAAAAGTAATAGTTTTATAAATAGCTAAAGTCGTAGCAGGAATGTCCTTAATGAGCTGAACGTTTTGATATCTGAATTGTTAAAATAGCACAAAAAATGCAGAAAGTGTTAGATGCTGTAAACAGAAAGTGAAAACAGGATCTCAGTAATGTGCTTTGTAAGCATTCACACAATAAAAGCCACTGCAGCACATGCAGGTACATTAGGAATTGTTGCCGCGGTGACAGATTGAGTAATTGTGTACTTATGCATTTGCCCTTTAATTTGCCAGCAAAGCCAAAGAGGCAAACCAAATTCTAAATACAGGTTTATCATTTTAATTAATTTGGTTAGATAAAGGCCAAACGTACAAGCAGCATGAAGCGGGTTCAGTTCACTCAATTCACGTGGTGTTTTACTGCCCCCCAAAGGTGCAACAGAGGCGTTGAAGCAAATAAGTGAATACTGTATAAGTAATTTACCTGAACAGTTGTAAGCCACCATTGTAACCCCACTTTAAACTATTCAGCCTCTTCCTCCTGTGAAAACACAAAGAAATTGTGTCTTTATATGCAACACATACACACAAAGATGTGAGAGATGGCCAAAAAAAGAACATCAGGGCAACCCAGCATACAGTGATGATTATAATTTGCTGTTTTTGTTGTTTAAAGATGACTGGCTTTCTTTTCTTGTTGTATAAAGACAGCTTGCTTATCTAAGACTCTTAATCAGATCAAATAGAAATATGAGTAGTTCCAAGCTTTAAAGCTGCTGTGAGCTGCTCCATTTATGAGAGCTGAACTCAAAAAGAATCCATCCAGATGACACGATTTAACCCTTTTTTGTGATTTGTCTACTGGATGATTGGTAAATGGTGAATGGACTGTACTTATATAGCATTTTTCCATTTTATCAAGACACTCAAAACTCTTTACTTTACAATCTGTGCCCTCATTTACCCATTCATACAGCACTCTAATAGATCTATACAAAGAATAAGAAGTGCTTTATTACATTCATACACTGATGGGACACACATCGGAGGCAATGAGGGGTTCAGTGTCTTGCCCAGGAACACATCAGCATGTGACTTTTGGTGGAATCAAACCCCCAACTCTCGCATTGGAGGACAACTGCTCTAACCACTCAGCCACAGCTGCTCGATTGAGTTTTCAAACCCTTTTCAAAAGCAATTCATTCTCGTTCCCCTCTCCCATCCAGCCCAAGAAGGAATGGGGAATGTCAATATGGTTGTTGGGGTTTTCATGTATTTCAAGTCAAAACGGAAGCTGGTTTATCTAAAGAGAAAATCTCTGTGGTGTGTTATACCCAGTTTAGTAAGGGAGGAATGTTTAGATGTCTAGATTGAAGAAACCTTACAACTTTTCCACATGGTTCAACACAGGAGAGACAGCTCTTCAGGACTTGTCGAGGATAAGGGACACTGTGGCTGAGTGGTTAGAACAGTCGTCCTCAATGCAAGAGTTGAGGGTTGATTCCACCAGCAGTCACATGCTGAAGTGTCCCTGGGCAAGACACTGAACCCCTCATTGCCTCCTATGTGTGTCCCATTGGTGTATGAATGTGATAAAACACTGATTATTCTTTGTATAGATCTAGTAGAGTGCTGTATGAATGGGTAAATGAGGACACAGATTGTGATGTAAAGACCTTTGAGTGTCTCGATAAGATAGAAAGGTGCTATACAAGTACTCTCCATTTACCATTCAAGACAATACTGTTCATAGATTTGGACAAATAATACAGAGGTCTTAAAAATGGCGTAAAAGAAACAACAGACTAACATTAAACTAAGGAGGAAGTGTCCTACGTCAACTTTACTAACAGTTTTGAATCTAATTTCCAGTAAATCAAGCTCAAATTTGTACTTTCACACATGCAACCAAAACATCTACGGGGAGCAGGCCAACAAGGACCCTGGTGATCATCAGGAGTAAGGGGAGGAAAAGTGATCTGAGTGTGAGTTCAGTTCACACAAACAGAGCAACTCACTTAAACTTTTGGAACTTTGTTGCTTTCTGTTTGAACTGAGAAAGTTCCATAAATGAGAAGCAAAAAATGTTTATTTAAAACAACAACAAAAATTGCCTACTTGTCTTTAAAAGAAGTTGCCAGGGGTTCACAACTGCAGAATGATTATTTAGTGTTTGTTGTATAAATACAATCAGAACAGAAGCTATTCCAAAACATCAGGGTAGAACAATCCAAAAGGTTTTTTTTCTTTTGAACCTTCATCCTAGTAGTTTCTATACAATACCCAAACACCAGACAAAGGGTACTCTAAAAATGTTTGTTATATTTTGTCTGTGTTCATGTCCCACACAGATGTTACCTCTGATCACAGCAAAGAACAAGACAGTTTACAGGCATGTCAAGCGTGGGTGGGACTTCAGGTGTGCAAAACAGAAAAACTGCTTAAATGTGGGTTTTTGACATGTTATCTTCTTCCTTGGACACGTCAAGAATAAAGTTGGTGGACTGGGTGAAGTCATGCATCAAATGAAATGAGGATGAGTGGTCTTCACATTAGTGGTTGCAGTTAAAAATGGTGAAGAGTAATCTGAGGGACGTGCAACGACAAACACAAGAAACCATTGACTCATACCGTCTGTTTTACTTTTTACTGAAGCAACTCCAGCTAGACTGGCATAATCTTAAGGTAATCATTTAAGATTATTATAGTGGGAGTGGTGGCGCGGAGGTTAGATAAGGTGAGCCGGGAAGCTGGTGGTTTGAATCCCCTGACTGCTTCTTCATAAATGTGGGTAGGAAAGGTGAAGCACCCACACCAGCCTGCCCCTTATTCTGCTCCCCTAGGCAGCCCCCTTCTCCATGTGGGCTGTGGAAGCACATCAGGAAGAGCATCGGGTTAAAAACAATGACCAAATCTTTGTGCGAGTTTGCTCACTGTGGTGACCTCCTGAAGAAGGGAGCAGCTGAAAGAAGATACTGTATGTATAATTTAAAGTTCATGTGAGAGTGGCTGAGAGCTGTTCTCTGTGCACCAGGATGACTGTATTACTGACACTCGGCAAGCTCCAAGGGACTGGTCTCATTAACCATAATAAAATGTAAACGTCATTTGATGTCTTTATTCCCAGATCAGTATATAAAAAAAGTGTTTAACTTCATTCAAAATTGAAACAAATCAGAAAGCAGGTGGGCAAGAGATAAAATAATTTTCCATGGTCGTCTATTCTGCAGTGACATAACAAGGCTCGTCGTCTTCGAAACTTCTTGTACCCACTTGCCATTCACTTTGTTTGGAGTGATCTTGATAAAAATATTCCCAGGACAAGACGTCTTGCAAAAAGGAATATTTTGCTCCACGACACACAACTAACCAAATCAAACACATGTATGGGATGTGCTCATGGGCACAGAGGTAAAACTGTTTAGGCAGACTAAAGCCGATTTGCCATTGATAAAAGTGATTCCACTCGGCTCTTGCTTAACGGTTCTTCTCACGGTGACTTGGTGCGGGTGGGATCGTCAATGCAAAGTGGACGGAGTGAGTGAAGTGAACGAAGTGAGCAGTATCGTAACAGGTCATTGTGTTTGAACCACTCCGCTCATTGTGCTTCTTAACCGCTGTATAATCTGACTTCAGTTTCTTTAAACCAGCCACTAGGGAGCACAAGCCAGTGTATCTCTTGTGCCGGTCCCAAGCCCGGGTAAATGGTGAGGGTTG
>JARVGS010001454.1:19001252-19012201 GCA_031762315.1 Hypsolebias antenori
ATGTGATACACCAGACCCAACAATTCAGAAGAGCTGAAGGCCACTATCAGAACAACCTGGGCTCTCATAACACCTGAGCAGTGCCACAGACTGATCAACTCCATCCCATGCCACATTGCTGCAATAATCCAAGCAAAAGGAGCCCCATCTAAGTACTGATGGTGTACATGCTCATACTTTTCATGTTCATACTTTTCAGTTGGCCAACATTTCTATAAATCCTTTTTTTTAATGGTCTTAAGTAATTTTCTATTTTTCTGAGAGACTGAATTTGGGGGTTTCATTAGTTGTCAGTTATAATCATCAGCCTTAAAAGAAATAAACATTTGAAATATATCAGTCTGTGTGTAACAAATGAATATACAAATTTCACTTTTTGATTGTAATTATTGAAATAAATCAACTTTTTCATGATATTCTAATTTTATGACGAGCTCCTGTACTTATTAAACAGGACTGTGCCTTAAAACCATATCAGTTCAAATATATTAATTATACAAATTTTATCAAACTAAAGAAACAGAAGTGGGAACATAAAAGTGATGTACTATCAAACTATCATGACAACATTATTAGCCTGTGTATTAGTTTATGAGAATCACTTGAAAAAACTGTAATCATTACGTTACAGGTTACAATTAAAACATAAGGTGGCCAAAGGTTTCTATTAACTTTAATTGTATGTACTGTATATGTAAAGCTGTTATTCTAAATATGTAAATAATTCATTTGTCTTTACAACTTAGCAAATACTATACACTATGGGGGAAGGACAACAAAAAAGACAAAATGCTTCATATAGCAGGAGGTGTCAAAAGATGCAAAGGATGGGTGATTAGAAGGATAAAACAGGAACCAAGGTAAGATGAGGTCACATAAAGAAATAACTCATCTACCTCAAGTTGTTGTAGCTCTTCTTCCTCCTATAACAAATAAATAGCAGGTCAGCAAGCAGTGCGGGGAGCAAAGAGCATCACATGCATGAGCTACATGTATGTCTCCAGTCTTTTTTTAAACAAACAGAACCTAAAGGGATAGATGAGAGGGTCAGGAAGCTGGTTTAACTGGAGAGAAATGAAGATGTTAGCTGAAAGAGAGTAAAACAGAAAACTTATGGAAAAAGAGAAGAGAGTTGAAGTGAAATCAGCACACCAAAACTTCCTCCCACTTCAACCTAAACCAACCAGGCTTTTCTGATCTTTGCGCTGTCAAACACACAACGTTTTGGACTAAATGAAGGAACCATGGCCAGAAATGATACCTCTGACTGCAAATCCTCTTCCTTCTGGAAGGAGTAAACCAAGAAAACATAGGCAACAGAGCAAAGAGGGATGAAATGTCTGACTGTGTATGAGGAACATGACTGGAGTTAACATCAACAGACCACTGACACTAATAAAATGCACATGGGGAAAAAAAAAGACAAGTGCTCAGAAGAAATTAGTTGGACAAAGTCGGGTAAACATGAAGACCAGCCATGAACAAATTTGCACAAAGGCAGGTCTAGACCGGGCATCAGAGGAGGCTGGTGGCATCATAAATGGAGTGGTAGTGTTATCAGACAGTTGCTGGAGTGTCTGATGGTTAGTCAAAACAGTGAGTGAAGGATGAGGAAGCTGCCTCTTGGACACATTAAGAGTTTTTTCAGGGTCTCGTTGTGGATTTGCATGAAGCCATGTGGTCAGATTGTGCATACCTCCATCCATCATGAATGGAGAATAGCTGTCACTATTCTGATGTTGGAATCAGTGAGTACATGATGCAACCACACACTCAAATGTTCCATAAAGACAGACCATACCATGGGAAGAGTATGGCTTTGTGCTGCATAAATTACAGAACCCTGTGAAATCTGCACCTGACATATGGACGCAGGCATTGGACTCTTTACAACGCATCATGTTTCAGTTGAACCACGGGTTCACTGGTCTGTGTGTAAGTTATCATTTCCACCAGAGCAAAACTATCTGTCTGGAGCGATGGTATAACCAGGGCTTAATTTGAGCCGGATAATGTCGGAACAGGATCCGGGAACTCTCTTATTTTGACAGAGTGCATTCCGGTAACTGTTTGCTCAGATCAGGTACCTCTCAGGCTTACTAATAATAAAGTTATGAATAAATATGACTGCCTTGTTCGAATAAAACTTATATTGGATATGTAAACTGAAAATAATTACATAAACACTAATTTTAAACACAACAGCCACTTACGAGCTTCTTACTATCACATACAGGTCTCTCTTGTAAATGAGTCCTCGAGGCTCAATGAGAATAACCTGTTTAAAGGTTGAATAAATGAAAAAAAGTGCCTTTTCACGTAAGCATTTCCGCTTCTACTCTTAAAAAAATCTCCGCTCCTAAAAGTCCAAAGCATCGCGCAACTTTACTAAAAACTAAAAAATATAATTAAACAGCACAACAGAATTGCAAATCAGTTCAACAGATTAAGAGGGTCATTAATAAAACTTTGGTTATTTATTAAAAATACAACGAGAGAAATGTTTGATGTGTGTTATTCACGTTACGTATGAAAACAACGGCACTAATTTGTCAAAATAACAGCTATGATGCTTGACAGAAGCAGAGGTAAACATAGATGTTTAACAACCTGTTAAAATACACCAAAATGCAGGAAACTGCATCTACTTAATTCAAAATTTTCTGAGGGAGTACGCCCAGACCCACTAATAATCACTTATCCTTCTGGACAGCACACCAGTATGGCTTTGAACAAGATTCTCTGCATTACGATGAAGACTTTCTGTCGCCAGCCAGGTCTTACAATCTTCAGTGAATCATGTAGGATTGATTGAAAACATACCATTTTAACCAAAAGGTTGAGACATGTTTTAAATGCATTAACAGTTGGGGGAAAATATACACTATTCAAGAAAATAAATAAATAAACCAGAGCAGTTGCACCATGTTAAATAGTAGTGGCAGATCATTTACCAGCTTTTACTGGTTTAGATTCAATACTTTTATTGTAAAGATAACTGTTTTACTCCAAATACCAGCCAAGGGACAAATACAAACTTTTGCTACATCAAACAGAATCGTGGCAGAACACTAATGTGATCGATGCTGCTCTTAAGTCGCAAATAAAATCAAAGATGAGTCGACTGAACAGATTATAGAATGAACAAATGTAGGTCGTTTTAGTAATCAATCTTTAAAGTAACACTCAGTACGAACGCCAAAAGGAGGTGGGAAGAGGTGAGGAAACTTACATCTGTTCAGAAAATAAAACTCTTTAAAAGCATCAATTGTTGCTACATTAATGCACTCTCACAAAATATAATAATAAAAATGTAGTAAAAATATTGCTGCTAGTCTTGGAACCATCATTTTCTACTGGTATAGCAACAACAGTTGCAATGCAACAATTTTATTAATGAATATTATATTGTATACCTTGTAGTTTTTGTTTTTATTTAAAGTTCTGAATAAGCTTGCATTTATAAAATATTTGCAAATTAACAAAACACAAATAATGTGTCTGTCTAACAGGAGATTTTTTAGTTATGTTTGAAAAGAGAAAAAACAATGTGTTAAATTAAAAAAAATGTAAATCTCTTCTTACAGATCAAAGAATTTCACAATAAATGCTATATAAGAGCATAGTATGGAAAATGTTTTTAAAACTTACTTGTTCTTCATCCTCTTCTTCTTGTGCCTGCTTATAGAGAAGACAAGACAGTATTAGATATTTCAGATAGTAACAATTCCCACACTCAACAGCAGCCACAAATCAATGGTTTTAACAAGTGAGAGTGGGATGGTTTGGAGGCTTTTCTGACACAATTTAACAGAGCAGTTAATTGTGAATATAAATGCCTCAAACCGTCAGCTGCAAAATCAAGACAAGTGGTGACAGTGTCATTGATGTTAAACAAAAAAATCCATAAAAACAGACAAGAAACCTGTAGAAAGTCAAAAATCACAAACAAATATTTAAATAGTTAAATATCCATTGAGACTGAAGAGAAATTAAAGTGACAATTAGTCCATTGAGAGAAGATGGGAGTCAAGAATGATGGAAAAACCTTTTTAAAAAAGGCATTCAGTGAAAACATGGGGGGAAATGAGATGAAGCAACACTGTGGGAGTTAATTAGCAAATTAATAGTTTCAGGGAATGGAGTAGCAGTAAACCAACAAGGAGTTTTAGTTATGTGGGAGGTAAGGTGTCTTCTGTAACCTCGTCTGCCTCCTCCTCTTCTTCATCATCTGCCTCGACACCCTCACCTTCCTCCTCATCAGCAGCCTGATCCTCCTCGCCGTGTGCGTCTCCATTATGCTCCTCTACTGGTACCTCCTTGTTGGGAGGTGAAAACAATGGGAAGAAAGAGCATGATCAAAGAAAACAAGCATTGTGTTAAAAAATATATAGGAATGTTTTGTTTTGGAAGGAAAAAAGAGAAATGGGATGGTTTGCCTTAGAAAGGGTTAGGAAAGTAAGTTCTGTATTTTAAAAAAAAGTTTTATAATGAAGCATTGTGGAAAATATCTGCCTTAACTTTCTAAATCAAGTCAAAGTCTGCTTACCTAGCCACACAGTCGAGACAAAGACAGAGCTAGCAACCCAAAAGGTTAGTTTAGCACCATGGCTTAATTTGTAAAGCAAATGATGCCGGAACGCAAATAGGTGGGTGGGGGGGTGGTTGGCCTGGGGGTCCTCCCCCATATAATTTTAAATAAAGTAGATGCCATTTCCTGCATTCTGATGTATTTTAACGGGTTGTTTGACATCTAGTTTTATCTACATTTGTAAACACTTGATTCAATAACTATTTTAGAGAGCAACTAGAAGTAGTCTGACCAACAGCTCTCCTTGTGTGGATAGAACTTGCTCCCCTTCTCTCAAGCATCCTAACACCCACCTACCCACAATCCAGTACTATTGCCATTGCCACTGCCTTCATGTGCTTCACTTCTCGGTTGTTTAGTTGTATAAAGAGAAAACTTTTTTTATGAAAGTAAATTGGACTGTCTTTTCGACATTTGAATCGCTGTTATTTTGACAAATTGGTGCCGTTGTTTTGATACGTGATGTACATTACGTAATTACCCATCATACATCTCTCTTATTTTTAATAAATTATCAAAATTTTATTAATGACCCACTTAAACTGTAAAACTGATTTGCAATTTAGTTGTACTGTTTAATTATATTTTTATGTTTTCAATTAAATTGCCCATGACTGAACTTTTAGGGGCGGAGAATTTTTTAAAGGTAAAAGCGGAAATGCTCACTTGAAGGAGCAGCTCTAATGTGACATCAGGAAGCTCCTAAGTGGCTGTTGTGTTTAAAATTAGTGTTTATGTAAAGTTCACATATCCAATGTAGGCTTTATTTGTTCAAGTCAAATTTGTAAATAAGTTTATTATGAGTAAGCCTGAGAGTTATCGAATCCAAGCCAACAGTTACCGGAACGCACCCTGTCAAAATAAGAGAGTTCCTGGATCCTGTTCTGGCAGGATCCAGCTCAAATGAAGCACTGTTTAGCACCCAAAGCAAACCTACCCTAGTTGGCTAAAAGCTCATTAATTAATATGTGACAGTATTGCATGTTAAACAGACGGCATGCGGTTTGTTATTTATGAACTTCACAGCTGTAAAAGGACTTTAGTTTTGTTTTGTGAGTTATGAAGACAATGAGAGCTGTGTAGGTCTTCCAGGGTGCTCCTTTAACATTTTGTTATGGTTCAGCTTCTTTTGGCTTTCTTGTTAAATTTTAACATTTTTCAGCTTCTTTCACTTACTTTGTACTTTCAGCTGTTCTTTCAGCTGTTTTTTTTTTTTTTTTTTTTGCTCTTTTCAGATTCTTTCTGCTAACTACAATATTTTTGTGCTTCTTCTAACTTATTTCTGCAAGTTTCAGCTTTTGCTGCTATTTCAGCTACTATTTAGCTGTTTTATGCTAATGTCAGCATTTTCAGCTAAATCCACATTTATGGTACTCATTTTAACTATTTTCAGACTAATTCAGAAAAAAATGTGCTCTCTCCACTTTCTTCTGGTATTTAAGCTTCTTTCTGCCTTTTTAGCTACTATTCAGCTATTTTCTTGCAAATGTCTGCCTTTTTTTCCCCAGATAATTCTCATTTTGGCTTCTTTAAACCTATTTGGCAACAATTGTGCTCTCTATACTTCCTTCTGATGTTTCAAGCTTTTTCCTGCCTTTTCAGCTACTTTTCAGCCTTTTTTTCAGCTTTTTTAGCTAATTTACTAATTTTTGTGCTCATTTTATGTGTTATTTCTGCTTTCTTCTGCTTGTTCTTCCATTTCAGCTACATATTAGCATGTTTTTAGCTAACTTCAGTTGATTTTAGGAAGTTTTTCAGCAATAAGAATTCATACTGTATTTTCGCAGGAAATGCAATAACACAGTGTGTTTTGTGAACTGAAATGTCATGCAGCACAATTAGTTGGTGTCGCAGGACCAAGTGATGATGGGAGAGTTAAGTTTATTCACATCATCAGCTACAGATGGAAGGGAAGTTATTAAATTATACCAGTTCATGAAAAGAAGAGGCATGTAAAAAAACATAAATGGCACATGGAGAAATATTGACAGCATTACTACTGATTTGTCAGGGTTCTCTTCAGCGATGGTTCCGTTCTGCAGAATGTGCTTGTTGTCAGCCTGTAGGGCTTCCTGCATAATGAAGATGATGAAGTTTAACACAAATAAATGAGAACAAGACTTTCTAATCCTAAGATTAACATATCCTGTCAATCAAATACTGCACATCAAACTATAATGTTTTCTTAAGAACATTGTATCAAATGTTGAACTCTGTTTGAAGCAGCCTATGACTGACTGGAGCTGAGCATCTGTGAAGATTAAACACAAATGCTGTGATCTTTCTGCAACATTCAACAGATGAATGCATGTTCAAACCAAAGTAGCATTCCCTGAAAGAATGCTTATCACCCGTCGCCTTGCACTGCGTGAATCTCAGCTACTACCACGCCAAATTCAATCTCAGTATCTGTAAAACTGACTGAGTTGTGTTTGCTGAGGTTAGTTGATGTACATTACAATTTGAATCATTAAAACCTGTCTTCTGGTTATTTTGCTAACAGACAAACACACCCGCAGAGAATTACATGATTGCCCACCTTTCATGGAAGCAGATGATAAACAATCCTAAAACACATTAATAGGATATTTTAATAAACTCATTGTTGAATTGGTTTGTCACTTTGCAACTTTGTTTCCATAAAAGTTGCAAAACTATTTAAAATTAAAATGTAAACGTCAGAGAAAACAGCCACCAAGCTGACAGGAAGCGTGGGTAAAAAGATCCAGAACATATATGTATTAAATATTTACATTATTTCAGTATATATATATAAATGAGAATACAAATCAACATTAATTCCACTCATCGCTAATATAAATTAAAACTATGACAATTTAAAAAAACCTAAACAATACCTATAAATGTTGCTGTTTTCTGACATCATACACACCCACCACCACCCTTACAATAATATATGGTTGTGGCGCTTATAAGTGGGAATTTTTGTTTTGTTTAATTACTCAAAATTATAGAAAACAATATTTACGTATGAAAGTAAATCTGTGTGTTTTTACAATATGCTCTGAAAACAGACAGATGACAGGTTTAAGTTATTAGTAGTTTGAAAGAGAGGTAGAGAACAGGTTTTCTTTTTCTTTGTAAGTCTTCCATAGAAAAGAAATCTCGAAACTGTCCCAACCTTTGATCCAGGAGGAGGGGGCAACCCTAGGAAGGCGTGCACGGAGTTGTCCTCCTTGGCATCAAAGAATGTGTCGTAATCCTGCATGAAGGAGAGAACAGTTTTAGAAGCGACACCACACGATGCCCATGTTTTCTTGATAAAGTCCTGGCGCTCACCCCACAGTAGCTGTCTTCATTGAAAATCTGTGGAGGCAGAGGGATGCCATTAGCAGGCTTCTTCTCCTCTGGGACGTTCTGCCTCATCCACATGCGGTTCTCCTCGTTGCAGGCAATGTCCAGCTCGGTGTAATCCACTTTGAGAGCCTCCAAGAAGCCCACCACATCTTGCTGCTTCTTCTTGATCTGAGGCAGAAAAAACAAAGAATAGCTTTTAGAAAAATCCTCAGAAAAAACAAGCCTGTGAGAAGTTTTTATTTTTCTGACTTGCTCTCGACAAAGATGGATGCTTTCTTTCCCTCTCCTGCCTCCCTCTGTCTGGACCATTGTGTGGTTTTGTGCTGGCTCTCTGAAGGTCCGCTCTCTCCAAAAGAGCCTGGTGCAGAGAGCTGATCAGAACTGGACCAGAACTGGACTAAGGCTGGCGAGGACCCATATAAAATTTTGTAGTACTGTACAGTACATTATGTATGTCGTTAAAATTATGTAGGTTTAAGAGTTTAGAGCATTTCAACATGTTATACTAAAATAATTAAAGCATTCCTACTTGACGGTTTTTCACTTATCGCGGGTAACCCTTGCAATAATCGAGGGACTACTGTAATTGGGATCTGCAGTGATCATAACTTGGAAGATTACCCAGAATTACATTTGTCATCTAGTCATTAGTTGTGGAGTAATTTAGAAAATATGATTTTTCCGAAGGAGCAAAATGATTTTTTTCAACGACCCAACAGACTGTTACGAATGTTTTCCACTACCTTTATTCATAAATCACCCATTTGTTCAGTTTATTATTTTCACCAGTAAAATGTGGAAATGGTCATGACAATGCCATGTGCTGTGGTGACAACCTAAATCTTTAGGGGTAAATAAAAGTTAATCAGTCATTATTTAAAGCATTAATTTATTCATATTATTCTAACCACTGGTACGGCTTCTGAACATCTATCAGAGAACTTAAGCTGAACATTTTATAGAAATCCCTAAAAAAATGTAGAAACAGTGAGATTCCCCTCATTGTTTAATGGAAACTCAGGACATGAATCATACCAAACGTTCACAAACTCAGCTTGCTTATTCAGATTTACCAAAAGTTGACCTGCTTTGCAAATCCTGACAACAGTTATTTTCACTGATACATCTACTGAAATATTATATAAAAGTTTGTTAGTTGGATACAAAATCCTCCCTAAGACCATCTGTGAGGTCTAGAGGCTAGACGTTTGAGAGCTTCTGGAAAGCTTCTTGTGTGAGACCTGTCCAAAGAACAGAAAGACTGCTCAAACAGAAATCTGTCCACCCAGCAAGACAGAGATCTGCCACGGAACGCATGCAGCATAGAAAAATAGTGACTTTAGTAAGCAGATCCAGTCCGTCGATGTCAGTGTGACAGCTCTGGTCGCCTTGAGTAGAACAACCTGCAAAGTTCACTCTGGAGAGAACTTACCGCTGTGGATCCTGATGAAGAGGCGAGGAAGACTTTGATAACCATTTTGTGGCTTTATTTTGTAGAAAAGAAGCAACAAGGAGGGACTTAAAGGAGCAGCCTGCCTCTTCTATTATTAGATCGCAACCGGGACGGAGAAACACTGAGCTCACGCACTCACATACTGCTGGGGGTATTTTTGTCTCCAGGCTCCATTAGAGAGGGCCTGGTGGGTGGACTTCCCCTTTTGGTGGGGTGTGAGGAACAGCCCCCTCATACTGATAGGCAACTTCAGCTGTCCATCCGTTCGGGAGTAAAAGACAAGTTGGGTCCCAACTCCGTGTGAAGAGGACAGAAATAGCATCTAGCAGCAGGTCTGGGAGGCTTGAAGAGGGCAGGATCTGTGACTCAGACCAGATTGTGTCAAATCCAGGGTCCGGGTACTCTGGGTGCTGAAAACATCCAAAATAAAAATAAAACAACAAAAACAGCTTTGGAATCTTTTCCTCCTTCTCTCTGTAAGGTCCATCCATCCATTATCTTCTGCTTGTTCTGAAGTCAGGTCGCAGGGCAGCAGCTTGAGCAGGGAGGCCCAGACATCTCTTTCCACAGCCTCCTCTTCCAGCACTTCTGGGAGGACTCCAAGGTGTTCCCAGGCCAACCGAGAGACATAGTCTCACCAGCACATCCTGGGTCTTCCCCAGGGTCTTCTCCCAGTCAGACATGCCTGAAACACCTCCCTAGGGAGGCGCCCAGGGAGCATCCTTACTAGATGCCCAAACCAACTCAAATGGCTCCTCTCAATGTGGAGGAGCAGCGGTTCTACTCCAAGTCTCTCCCGGATGAATTAACTTCTTAACGTATTTCTAAGGGAGTGTCCAGCAACCCTGCAGAGGAAACTCATTTCAACCGCCTGTATCCGCAAAATCCGGTCACTACCCAGAGTTTGTGATCAAAGGTGAAGATCACATCACAATGACGCCAACAGGACCACATCATCTGCAAAGAGCAGAGATGGAATCCTGAGGCCACCAAACCAGAATCCCTTTGACCCTGGCTGCAATGAGAAATTCTGTCCATAAAAGTTATGAACAGAATCTGTGACAACGGGCAGCCCTGGCGGAGACCAACTCCCACCCTGAAGACTTACTGCTGGCAGACTCTTGCACTGCTTGTATAGGGACCGAACAGCCCATAACAATGGGCCCCCAAATCCCATAGAACATCCCCCCATGGTGTACCCCCAAGGAACACGGTCAAATTTCTACTCCAAGTCCACAAAACACATGTAGACTGGATGGGTATACAGTACTCCCATGACCCCTTGAGGACCCTAGTGAGAGTAAAGAGCTGATTCAGTGTTCCACGGCCAGGATGGAACCCACATTGTTCCTCCTGGATCTGAGGTTAGACCAATGATCGGACTCCTTAATAGACCTTAGGGAGACTGCCTGGTATCTCTGTAGGGTTCAGTTTTTAATTGTGTCATATAGTGGGCTGAACACCTCCTGCAGAATAAGAATTTCCTCTCAAGCCACATCAACTTTCTTTCCTACACTTCAGTAAAAACTGTGGGAATGTGGCCAAAAACTTCAGAATCTACCATCATCACCAGGTGCGTAGATCCCG
>JARVGS010001454.1:19059879-19072053 GCA_031762315.1 Hypsolebias antenori
CTGATTTGGGTCCGCCGCGCTCCGTCTGCCCCTCCTCCGAGACGGGCAGACTGAGCGGGGCTGCCCAAAATCAGACTGCCTGCTTCGGACTGAACAAGAAGAAACACCGCTGAAGCCACGGAGCTCGAATGTGCAACGTAAAACTAACTTTACAGCGGTTTAATGTAAAATGTTTGTTACGCTTAATGCGCCTTATAGGTGTGCCTTATAGTCTGAAAAATATGGTAAAATGATTTATTTTCAAAAGGCTTGTGTTTGAAAGTGCTGTGCCATCTGTTTTTTTTTTTTTGTCTTGATGTAAATGAGAGTTGATGCTGGATTTCTTGATAAAAGTTTGTTAGTTTTTAGCATTTTTCAGTTTTGCCAGTATCATTTTTTTGTTTTCCTATCCCAGCCTGCTATAGTGGCAACACAAGATTTTTTTTTACTTTATTTTATCTTTATTTTTTATTTTAATTTTTTTGTACACTAATAAAAACAAGACAAAATGTTCTGTTTATTATTGTATGGTTGAGTGAGCAGAGAGAAGGTAAATAGCACAAAGCAGTCAGTGGGAGAGTTACCCAAAAGTCTCTGAATAACTCCAAAACAACAAGAAGCAAATTCCTTTTATCTGGTAAAATAAAGGTTAAAGTAATAGTGTGTTTGTAGCAAAGCTGGCTGTGAGCATCATCACGTCCCACAGAGATCTTTCTCATTTGTCAGTGAAGCATCATCTGTGGTCAGACATTGTTAACAAACTTTAAATTTTCTTCCTAGTGATCGGCCACACAAATTCATAGAGCGCCCGAGGCCTGGAGTTCAGACGGTGTGCTCCTCATTCAGTCCAGGTAATGATTTACTTTTTAAAATTTTAACACCCTACATGAGTTTTAATGTGTCCAACTGTTGTGTTGAACAAACCTGAAACTTGTGTTCATTTAATTTCATGTTTTTTTATTTCTTTTGAATTTGAATCTTTTTGCGAACTCTGACTTCTGTGCACAAAACTAATTTTTTTTGAATGATTTCATTTTAAGGTGGGATGTTCTTAGCAACAGGAAGTACTGATGATGTCATTAGGATATACTATTTAGGAAACGGTAGTCCAGAGAAGGTATCAGAACTCCACGAGCACACAGTAAGCTGACTTTGGTTGTGTAACATTATAAATGTACATATTCTAACATGAATTTATCATTTCACAGCTTTTCACTTGACACAAACGTAATTCTGTCCGTATGGCTTCTGTTTCTAGGACAAAGTCGACAGCATCCAGTTTTGTCATTCAGGTGAAAGGTTTGTATCTTCTGCTTTCATTGTTGCACTGTGTGTGTTGTGAATCGCACAGAGTAAGTTGAGAAATGTATCGTCGTGTCTCAGGTTTGTGAGTGGAAGTCGGGATGGAACTGCACGAATCTGGAAGCTGCATCAGCGGCAGAGATGGAGGTGCATCCTGCTCAACATGTCTGCTTCTCTTCCTGGGTATGGATCGAGTCCCTCGTCTGGGTTAAATTACTCTTTTCTTGCTGTGGTACAGTAGTCCCTCGTTTATCTCTGGGCATCCATACCTTCTGCCACCTGCTAGCGCTCTCGGCCACTCCCACTTTTCTGCTGTAGAGCGGAGATATGACACGCTGCATGGGGGAGCTTCTCCTGCAGCTGTGGGCTGCGCAGAGCTGCAGGAAGGGCTAAATAAAAATAAAAAAAAAACTATTTTAAATAAAAAATCCATGCCGATCATGCATCTCATCCGTCAATCTGCTAGTTGTGTGTCATGTCCAATCTTTCTTTGAAAAACCACGATGGAGCAAGTCCACGAAAAAGGAACTGCAAAATAGCGAGGGACTACTGTACTTTTCTTATTGTGGCCGGAATGAGAGAAGCTTCTCAGTAAAATGTGCTGATGTCTGCTGAGAAGTACATTTATCCAAATGTTTGTTCAGCTGTCAGATTGTCTTGACTCTTATCATGTAGTATTGACTATCATGTCCCTCTCAGGTCATTACTTTTACACTTTTACTGGCCTATAAGTCGCATCTGTCCAAAAACGTCTAATAAAGTGGGAAAAACCATAAATAAGTCACTTTGCCGTATAAGTCACTAGGGCCGCAACTAAAGATTATTTCAATAATGAATTAATTGGTCAGTTATTGTTTTTCGATTAATCAATGAATCAGCAAAAAACAAAACAAATGTTTTAATTTCCACGTCTTTACTGTATTCCAAAATTTAACATTGGACTGACTTAGCAATTCACACACAAAAAACAGGTTGCTACTTCACTCTTCTGTTAGTAAAATATTGAATAATTAAAAAAAAAGAAATTCAATAAGAAATGAATATATACAAAAATATATTCAAATGTATGCTTTATACCTGCACAATATGCAGCTACTTTGTAAAATGTGTCCTTGAGGGAAGAGTGTAACCTGGATTAAAAGTGTGGGTCCTTGTAGTGAAGCCTTCGTCTTCAACCATCAGCAGAGGCCTCATGTCAGTGTGGTGTGCACGATGTCTTTCCATCATGAAGGCTGTCGTTGTTGTTCTTTTCTGGAATGAGAGAGTTTATATGTATTATAGCATAATTTACAGCAGCTCAAGAAATGCCTTGTTTCACTTACAGTGTTAGGTTCAGGCAAAAGTAGCTCAAAGAGCAATTAAACACACAATCTGTCTCTCACACACACACAAAATACTTAACTGCACACATTTGAGTAAATGTAATAAATTACTTTAATTCCAGTTTAAATGCAATTCATCCTGCCATACAATGCAGTGTCTTCAGACTTTGCCAGCAAATTAAAAGTTGAAGCATAATCATTAAATTATTGCCATCTTTGTGTTAGATTTATTTATAAGTCACATTCAAACACTGCTTGTGCCAATTAAATGAAATAAAAAGTAACACGAGTTCTTTATCACTGTCATGAATCAGCAAACAAGCAGCAGCTTCAGCTAACAGAGAGAATGATGTTGTGTTTTCTCACTTGGAAACAGAACAACGTGGTTTATTCTAGACTCACCTGCCAACACACGACGAGTTGGGAGTGAGACGTGTTGCATCTGCTGCTGAGCTCCCTTGACTCCGACATGTTTACGTTTATCTCCGTGGTTTTAACTTTGTGAAGCGTCAAGTGCTCCCACACTTTTAAGGACTTGGGTCGAACAGTTTTCTCCTCGTCGGTCATTTGTAAAATGTATGTACTTAATTTACTTTGAAAACACTGCCTCTGCTCTGCTTCCGCCTCCCCCTCACTCTGTTCAACTCACGCTGTAGAGTTTTTTTTTTAAAACTTTGTTCAGTCTTCCAGCATTGACAATGCACTGCAGCTGAACAAAACAGCTCCGCACCGCCGTGAAAGACGCATAAACATGCAACACAACAAATCGATAATGAAATTCATTGCCAACACTTTTAATAATCGATTTTTATCCATTTTATTGATCCGTTGTTGCAGCCCTATAAGTCGCATCTATTATGCATAACCACTGACAACCCGGAAACGTAGGCCGGTGTTGTGCCAAAAATCTATTGGATGCCAAATGGTGGCCGTGGAAGCGTGCATGGGAAGACGTTAACAAGAATTTAACAAGATTAACACTTAAAAACAATTATTTGTTTGCTCGAAATTATAGTAAAGGTGTGTCTTAGTTGAACTTTTCCTTAATAAATGCACTTTGATAGTCAAATCAGCTGCATTTCGCCTGGACGCTGGTGTTCCTCCTTACTCCGCTGCCAGAGCGGGGGTCGAAGGCTCCGGCCGCGAGCTCTGGAGCCTTCGTCCCCCTGCACCTCGCTGCTTCCCAGGGCTGTGGAACACGCACTCTGCTGCACACTTCTTCCCCACTCGGGTGACGGAGAACGGCTGTTGAGTTTGCAGCCAGAGCCGCAATGAATGAATGGATGGGTGGGTGGATGGATGGCGCACCTCCATGGAGGAAATGCACCCGATGGGAGCACGCAACACAACGAATCAATGGCAGTGGAAATAAAAATTACTAAATACTAAAATACCAAAAGTAATAAAAGTTACAGACTGAAAGTTTTTTTTAAACGAGTGGGTTCACAAACGTTCTTTCTGCTGCTCGATTACCGTTTGGGCTGCGTATTTAGTACCTGCTGTTGTAATCTGCAAAATAGGATTTACTGTTTGGGGGCATTTTACTTGTGTTGAGTTTTTCTCAGTTGTCTCTAGAGGGCCCTCTAGCGGCTGCAACTGGTAATGTTTACTGGTTCATGTTTATGTATGAACATTTCAAAGTCACAAATTAGGTTGTAAATATGGGAATAAATTTATATTAGTCTCTTCAGTGTATAAGTCACAGGACTTGCAAATTTATGCAAAACGTTGTGACTTATACGCTGGAAAACATGGTACACGTCATGGTTCAGTAATGTTTGCTTTGTGCTTTGAAAACGCAGTGATTTTCAAATAAAAGACGATCGTCACTCCTAGAAATTTAGTGAGAAAAGGTTTTTAATTTGTAAATGTATCCAGACATTTAGGTCAAGTTTGTGTTGTCTGATAGTAAAAAGAAAACACAGACACCAAATTTTCTAGTTTTAGTGTCGTTGTGCAATAGAACCATTTTTTTATTATTTGTTTTTCTAAGTGTGCTCCCAACATATAATTCCTCTACAGCTGTTAAATATGCACATTTGTCTGTACACATTTATATTCATCAGTATTAAATTGTACTGAATTATAAGTCTCTAAGTTTTAACTTCTTGTCTTGTGTAAATTCAGGCAAAATCATTTCTGCACACATTTGACTTAACTAAAACAAACAAGTGGTCCTTACTGACAATTGATCAGTCTTGAACATGTTTTACAATATTTTTTTAGACTTACGGAAGAGAAAGGTTTTTATTTATTTATTTATTTATTTTTTTAAGCAAACCTTTATTCACTCAGAAATGATCAGCAGTTACAGCCTGTAAGTGGTTACTGGTGTAAAATGACTGGTAAGTATTTTACACCAGTTTCAGCTAATAATGTTCTGTTTCCCTCCCAGTGCTGAACCATCGAGTGAAGAAGAAAACTACTTTAAACCCAAAGTCACCATGGTAGCCTGGGATCGTCATGACAATACAGTCGTCACTGCCGTGAACAACCATCTCCTCAAAGTGTGGAACTCCTACACGGGGCAGCTGCTACATGTCCTCAAAGTAACTGTTCACCCGTTTCTTTTCTGCAGTGTATAAATTAACGTTGGCCAATTGAAACCACTGAACATTTGTGTCCAGGGCCATGAGGCCGAGGTGTTTGTCCTTGAACCGCACCCGTTTGATCCTCGTATCATCCTGTCTGCTGGCCACGATGGGAACGTCTTCATCTGGGATCTGCAGCGAGGGACAAACACGCAGCATTACTTCAACATGGTACACGAGCGTTCTGCACGGGCACGCGGTGTTTACAGAAAGGAAAACACAACAACAGTAAACTGTTATTAAATCCATCCATCCCTTGGTGCCCATGTCCAGCAGCCACTGTGTGAGTGGCGGGGGACACCCTGGACACGTCCATCACAGGGACATAGAGATAAATGAGAAATTTAGTTACCAATCAGCCTAACATGCATGTTTTTGGTCTGTGGGAGGAAACCGGACCATCCGGAGAAAACCCACGCATGCACGGCGAGAACATGCACACTCCACCCAGAAAGGCCCCCGGACTGGGATTCTATCCGTCAACCTTCTCACTGAGAGGTGACAGCTCCACCAGCTCAGCCAGCGTGCTGCCACTGTATTAAATTCTTTCATTAAAATGATTTAAAGGAATAGCATGATGCAAACAATAACAAATGTTTACATGTAGAACAAAAGTTGACTTGTTTTAAACACAATTGGTTGTTTTTGACTTCATTGTGTTCTTTGTAGTTCAGGGATTAAATACGGTCTGCGCCCTCCTACGAATAGATTAAAGTACACAAAATGTGCATTTGTTTTTGATGTTTGAGTGAGATGGAGGAGGTTGCTTTCTGTGGTGGCATCTGATAAGAGAACAGCTGAAAGAAGAGGACGAAGATTTTTTTTATTTCTTTTGGGTGGGGGGCGCTAGAACATTCTGTGGCTCAAATTTCAAGTATTAGAAAAAACATTTCTTCTGTCGTGTTCTTGTAAATTAATAGGATTATTTTCATCCAGATTGAAGGTCAGGGTCACGGAGCCGTGTTTGACTGCAAATTCACGCCTGACGGTCAACGTTTCGCCTGCACAGACTCGCACGGCCATCTGCTCATCTTTGGCTTTGGCAGTTCCAAGCCCTATGAAAAGGCAAGACGCATAAATGCAATTTCTGTCAGAGACGTTCTTTGAAATGCTGCACCATCAGTCAGAAACAAGTGTTTAATTTGACTTTCAAGCATTTTTATTTTATTTTTTAAAGCAGAGCAGCAAAGTCAAGCTGTTTCTAAAATGATTTCTTGTCCTGGTCCCTGCAGCTTCCAGACCAGGTGTTTTTCCACACGGACTACAGGCCGCTCATTCGGGACACTAACGGCTTCGTATTGGACGAGCAGACGCAGCAGGCACCCCACCTCATGCCCCCGCCATTCTTGGTCGATGTAGATGGAAACCCCCACCCACCAAGGTAAAGACATTGAACAATAATGTATTTGTTCTGACTGACCTGAAAATACAAACGCCTGTAACTCGCTGGGCTGTGAGTAGTTGGCAGCAACTGACAGTTGTGAGAACGTGCAGATTTTCAGCTGCAGTGTCACAACGTTTTGTTTAGGATCAGTATTTATTAGTTACTAATACTCATCTTCAGCATAGTAAAAGGCAGGACCCGATTCTGAAAGTTGAATCTACAAAGGACCAGCGCCTCCTTGTAGCTGGCTACTGTAAAATTAGTAAGTCCTGCCCCTCCACATAAATGAATGGGACAATTTTGTGACCAAAAAAAAAAAAAAAGTGCACTTCATATATTTTCTTATACAAGTGTTTTTATTGATTCACATACTGCACAGACTCTACATTCAAAAATAAAACATGGCAGCACCAATAAGTCATTTTATAAATAAAGTTGAATTGTATTGTATTGTATTAAATTCTGAATAATGGGAGGGAGAGCTGAAATGCTTTGTTCACCTTTCTTAATGTCAACAAGTGAAACATGGGCTTTTGAGGCTGTAGTCTGAAGTTTTTTCAAACTCCTCGGAGCCTAAGGCAGAAGAAAGGCTCCTTATTGTATTAATAATTTGGCCTCAAAACTCCCAAAAGCCTAAATAAAAAAGCAATGTAGGTTGTGCTTTCTCAGCAAGGAGCATGTACCTGATACAGGTGCTGGTCATAAATTTAGAATATCATGAAAAAGTTTATTTATTTCTGTAATTCCATTCAAAAAGTGAAACTTCTATATCTATTACACACAGACTGATATATTTCAAATGTTTATTTCTTTTAATGTTGATGATTATACACGCATGTGTATACAAACAAGTGAAAATCAAGTGATGTTTTTGTTTTTTGTGTTTTGATAAAATTTAATTTTTTCTGCACAGTGAGTTTAATGTAGGCAACATGATGATTTTATTAAAAAGGCTGGATGTAAGAGAATGTGACTCATTTTCTCAGATATTCTAACGAGATCAGTCATTTCTCTGAGTTTGGTCACTTTTCTCATTTATCTGAGTCAACTACAGTTTCTCTGCTTGAGATCCTGAGTCAGTCCTTCACATCATTTGAGTTATACAAACTTCTGTTTACTTATTTAAACCTTTTCCTTGTGTTCAGTTAACTATAAAGACATACTCTCTGTGCACATCTACCTTTGTGGTACAGTATATAATTAAGTCAAATCATTTGTCTTATAATGACCGCCTTTTTTTTCTTCTTTCAAATGAACTCTGCAGTATTTAAAATTGTAATATTTGACCTTATTTCAGATACCAGCGTCTTGTCCCTGGGAGGGAGAACATTGCTGCTGAGCACCTGGTTCCTCAGTTAGGATATGTAGCCACCAGTAAGATTTTATTTTTCATTGTATGACCAAAGTAAACCTCTTTTTATTAAAAACAAAAACAAAAAAAAAACAAACTTTCTTTTAGATAAATTATTCAGTAGGCCTGCCCATTATACTCAAGTGTTATTGTCATAGTATTATCAATATTACAAAAAAAACTGCCTGGACTGCAATAATTATATATTATAATCTATTTCATGTACCATTCATTCGTGTTCTATATACTAATAATATATGCGGTTGGTTTTGTGTGGGTTTATTAGAATTGATATTTTCATCATCATAATAAACTACATTATTGCATGTCACAAGTTTTTCTAACATCCTGTGGCCCTATTTAGATGGTAATTACCCTTTTAGTAAGGCATTAACCAACTAGAGTAAAAGAAAACACATCTTAATTATTTTGGATCATTTTAACATTCTCCACTGTTCATGTTATAAACAAAATACCTCAAAATCTTCGTGTTTTGATTTCTGTTTGTCTTCAGGTGATGGTGAGGTGGTGGAGCAGGTCATCAGCCAGCAGACTGCAGAGCACGAGGCGATCACAGTAAGACGCAGCAGCCTCCTGGACGAGGCCATCCGACAGCTCCAGCAGCAACAAGACCGGCAAAGCCAGCCTCATGCAGATGTGACAAGGTCCGGAGCTGGACCAGAAGGGCAAGTTGAAGCCCATGGCCCAGTGTTGGCACCAGCACCAAGCACACCTCGCAGAGGTATTGGTATGGAAGTGTTACTGTGGATCGTTTTTGTTGACGCATAACAATACTCATGACCGTACTCCTGAAGCACTCAAGCATTTATTTTTTTTATTGCAGTGTCTGTAAATGACCGAGCAGATGTGCAGTCCCCACCAAATGTGGGTCTGCGCCGCAGCGGGCAAGTAGAGGGCGTAAGACAAATGCATCAAAATGCTCCTCGCAGCCAGATGGCCACTGAGAGAGACCTGCAGGCCTGGAGACGCAGGGTTGTGGTACCTGAACTGGCACCCAGCAGCTATAGGTTTGGTTTTATTTTATTTTAAATTTATACATACCATACAACTTTATTTATAAAGCACTTAAAACAGCAACAAGGCCAACCAAAGTGCTGTACAGCAAAAACAAAAACAAGCAAAGGGTACAGGATAAAATATGTAGATCCAAATGGAAAAAGATAATAACTAAATGACTAACATTATAGAATACTGTACAGACAAATTAACATACAGTGTCAAAAGCCAGGGAATAAAAATGAATTTTCAAACGATACTTAAAAATAGTGAGAGAGGGAGCCTGTCTGACATGTAGTGGTAACTCATTTCACAGTTTTGGACCTGCAACAGATAAAGCCCTGTCACCTCTTAGCTTAAAATGAGTGCATGGAACCAATAAAATCATCTGGTCTGCTGACCTTAGAGAGCGCTGTGGGACATATGGATGCAGCAGATCAGTGAGATAAGAGGGGCAGAAATGTTCAGAGATTTGAAAACCTACAGAAGGATATAGAAATGAATTTGAAAGTGAACCGGAGCCAGTAAAGGGAGGCCAGAACTGGAGTAATGTGCTCTCTTTTGCCTGTACCAATTAACAGTTGGGTTGCAACATTTTGAACCAGTTGTAAACAGGTAATAAAGGTCTGACTGATTCCTTAAAGAATATGAAAGCATGTATTACTGTCTTGATTACTTTTCAGTATGGGCTTCAGTTTAGACCGTCGCCTCAACTGAAAAAACAGGATTTAAAAATTGTGTTTACATGACTGTTAAGTTTCATAAAAGGGTCCATTTTCACTCCCAGATTAGTGACTCTTTGTTTCTGTAATGGAGCTAGAGAGGAAAGGTCGATACCATGATTCTTGATTGTGCCATTAGGTGGAAACAACGTGACTTCAGTCTTATTCTCATTAAAACTTAAGAAACATAAAGCCATCCAGTCCCTGATGTCAGCCAGGCTGTCAAGAAGAGGTTGTTTAGAACGTGCACCACTGTGCTTCAGAGGGAAGTAAATTTGACAGTCATCGGCATAAAAATGAAAAAGTATGCTGTATTTACGAAAAATATCACATAGTGGCAACAGGTATAAAGAAAAGAGAAGAGGACCAAGAATGGACCCCTGCAGTACCCCATCACCGAAGAGGTGCTGATGTTGAAATAAAATCCTTGATGTTGACACAAAAGGTTCTGTCAGAGAGGTAGGATCTAAACCATTTGAGGGCTGACCATGTGATGCCCACCCACTGCTCCAGCCTAGAAATAAAGAGCTCGTGGTTGAGGTGTCAAAAGCAGATGTAAGGTCCAGTAAGACGAGGAGCACAGAATCACCTGCATCCGTGGATAGGAAAATGTCATTAAAGACCTTCAATAGAGCAGTCATTGAATGTTCTATTGAAGGTCTGTTTCAAATCGCTCCACAGAGAGTGCTCTGGAGCGATTTGAAACCTGTTTGGAACACCTCTAAAATAGTGATCCTCCAGGAAACATTTTAAATATATGGATCACTTTTTATAGTACTTTTCAATAAACCTTTGTGGCTTCCAGCAACAACAGACTTGCCGGTAATAGCCAGTGAACTACCGTATTTCCGCCCGATAAGTCGCTCCGCCCTATAAGCCGCATATGTCGAATTATGTCCAATAATTTGGAAAAATCCATAAATGTGTTGCACCGCCGTATAAGTCGCATCTATTATGCATCACCGCTGACGCGTCGCATATGTTACGCATCACCGCTGACAACCCGGAAATGTGGGTAGTGTCTTGCCAAAAAAGGATTATGGCAGCCACGGCAGTGCACGGAAGGACTTTAACAAGATTAACACTTAAAAAAAAAACATTTGGTTGCTGAAAAGTATAGCAAAGGTGTGTCTGAGCTGAAACTTTCCTTATTAAATGCACATAATGGTCAAATCAGCTGGATTTAAAAAGTTGTTTCGCTACGTTTGATGAAACATAACGTGTGCGCGCAGCGGTCAGAAACCCTGCACATCTTTAAAATTTAACAAGATAAACACCTAAAAAAATTAGTTTGCTGAAAATTAAAGCAGAGGTGTGTCTGAGCTGAACTTTTCCTTAATAAATGCACGTACTGGTCAAATCAGCTGGATTTAAATTGTTTCGCTCTGACGGTCTTCCAAATGGTCGCGCGCGCAACGAAAATAAATTATAAATAAATCGAATTTTAGCTCAAACGTCTCCTGATGCTAATCAGTTGTAAATGTCCATCCAGTGATTACTTTCTGTAAGTTTCATCAAAATCTGCCCTGTGGTTATTGAGATATTTTGCTAACAGTCAAACACTGAGGTATACCATGTTCAGAGCTCCAGAGAGCAGGAGGCCGTGCTGCGACAGAGTGAATCCGAAGTAGAGGAGGCTTCTGGCGGACACATGAGCAGCGAAGGGTCGGTGGGCCCTAGTGGCCGAAAGTGGTACTGCACCATTTTTTTTGCTAAAATGAAAAACGGTCATATCTCAGCCAAAGATTGGTCTAAAAATATGGGGAAAAAAGCCATAAATGTGTTGCTTCGCCCACGACACACCTGTAAACACTTTCTTGTGTAGATTGCGACACAACGTCAAGTTAAAAAAAATAGGCGATCTTGAAGACAATTACACTGCGTTGTAATGACACCTGCTGACAGACGTTCTTGTTTCTAGGTCACAGACATCGTATGCGGAAGTACCCAGATTTCCAGACACGAAACATGGCGCCAAGTTTAAAATAACTTTTAAATCAAATTTTCATTGATTTATCATATTGCTTGTAAAAGAAAAAAATAGTTGAATGAGACAACATATATGTGTTGTGCCACTTTATGAATAGTTCCAACATCATGTCACACACCCTTTAAGGTTTTCCAGCTCAACATCATCCAGTCAGATTTGTTCCATCTCAAACTTGTGCAAAATGCAGATAAACCCAAAGGGATGTTGTTTTCGAACAGGAAGTTTGAAGTACCAGAAGTCCTTCCTTCTATTTTATCTTGGAATGGTGTTCCTGTTGAGTTAGTAGATTCTTATAAATAGCTACTTGGGTATCTTGGTCGATTCGCATCTCTCTTAAGCCTCATGTCGAAAACACGCAAAGAAATTGAAAGTAAAACTGTTTCTTTTTCAGAAATAGATCCTGTCTAACTCTGAAAGCTAGAAAACACCTTGTAACTTCTACTTTCTTTCCCTCCATAGTCATATGGTGACATTATTTACATGAATGCCCCTACAAGCACCCTGCAGATGTTAGAC
>JARVGS010001454.1:19077770-19089809 GCA_031762315.1 Hypsolebias antenori
GCTGCTTCACCCATACTCTCCTGCTCGGTGCCTCAGATCAGCTGATCAGCTGCTCCTGGAGGTGCCGAGGTCCAAACAGAGGCTCAGAGGGGACAGAGCTTTTTCTGTAGCTGCTCCAAAGCTGTGGAACAATCTCCCTCTTCCCATCAGACGAGCCCCTTCACTCTCCAGTTTTAAAACTCTTTTAAAACACATTTTTACTCACTGTCTTTTAGCACAGATTGAATTTGCTCTGCACTGTTTTTATTGTTTTTAATTTATCTTAATTAATGTTTTAACAACTGTTTTATGTGTTTAAATGTTCTTGATTTTATATGTACAGCACTTTGTTGCAGCTGTGGTTGTTTTAAAGGGCTTTAGAAATAAATATAATCTTTTAGCATCAGTTTTGTACAGACATAGTCTTGAATATTAATTGTTCTAAGTGACACTGATTTTCTGTGCAGGTATCATGACATGCCGGATGTGATTGATTTTTTGGTGTTGAGGCAAAGTTATGATGAAGCACTTCGTAGAAACTGGCAGCCAAGTAAGTCAGCTCATGTGTCCTGTACATCAGTTTAATTTTTGCTTATTGCATTCTTAAACTTTAGGTTTTCATACAGATTAAGAAATGCAATTGGAGGAAGCTTTGTTCACTCTTAAGTCAGTTTTAAATTGTCTTCAGTCCTTTAGATTAATTACAGATATCATTCACTCTCAATGTGAACTCTGTCTCTTTTTTTATTTTATTTTATTTTATTTTTCTAAATGGCAGATGACCGATTTCGCTCGGTGATTGATGATGCCTGGTGGTTTGGGACCATTGTCTGTCAGGAGCCATACCAGCCAGAATACCCAGATAGCCTCTTCCAGTGCTTCAAAGTCAGGTGTGTAATGCAGTTTTTGGAATAACAACATAGTGACACAAATTCACATGCGGGTTTTGTACCTTTATTTGGTTTGTTAGGTCATAATAAATTGAATAAGCAAAATAAATTGTCTGATTTTTGACTGTTTTGTTTTTTCACAGATGGGACAACGGGGAAACTGAAAAACTGAGTCCTTGGGATTTAGAGCCTATTGTAGATGATGGTAATAGACGTTTTGGCTTTAGCTTTCTCAAGGACAACCTTCAGGAGCTGATCACAAGTTTTGGAGCTTCTGTGTGTATTTAAAGCTTTTTTTTTTTGTACGTGTTGTGCAGCCCAGGAGCCAGAGATGGAGGGAGGCGGTATCCCTGTGACAGCCGAGGAGATGAAAGAACTGATGTACAAGCCTCAGGCGGGGGAGTGGGGCGAGAGAAGCAGGGACCAAGAGTGTGAACGCATCATCGCTGGCATCGATCAGCTTATTACTGTTGGTGTGTGCTCCGAAAACACACGTCCTGTTTGTGTTATTTTCCGTCATTTACTTGCCTGACATTGCATAAAGATGAGCTGAATTCAACAGTGCATGCCTTAGATGCGCTCTCCTGTGTGTTTGTGATGCAGAGATTGCGGCTCCGTTCTCCGGTCCCGTGGACTTGGTCCAGTATCCCACCTACTGCACTGTGATTGCCTATCCCACAGACCTGGGCACCATCAAGCTGCGCCTGATGAACAGATTCTACAGGTCAGTTTCTGGGTTTTCATCGAAGTGGGTTGGGTGTCTTTAAAACATCTTAACATTTTCTACTTTGAGGCAAACACTTATATTTTATGCTTCACAGGCGCCTCTCTGCATTAATTTGGGATGCCAGATATATCGCACATAACGCTCGTACTTTTAACGAACCAAGGAGCAAGATCGCCCATTCTGCAAAAATCATCTCCAATGTCCTCCAGAAATTTGTCAAGCAAGTGTTACTGAATGTTTATTTTATGATTTGGTTACATATGACAGTGAACATACCATTTCATAAGTTTCCACATGTTACACTGACCTGTCTCCCCTCCTCCAGCAGTAATCTGAGGTGCACCGATCTCATGGAGATTTACAGTGCTGTGGAGGAAATGGATGATTACGATGAGGCAAGTCTGACTCTTAGGCAACTTTTTCTTCAAGTTTCAATGAATTTGAGTGCCGTCTGTAAAGGACTTACACGAGAGGAAACAAGACATTCTGTGGTTAATGTTCTGGAATGTGAATTTAGCTGAACATACAGTGATTTTATATCAATTTTTATATTGTGTTTCGTATAAAAATAGTTTTGAAATATGGTTGTTCAGCTCCTCTCCAAGCAAGCATATTTTTTGTTTTGAGTCTTTCTATCTAATTAGAAAATTATTTTATTATTACTGATCGGCATTTTAAAAACTCTGAATTTGATTCTTCTTTTAGGAAGAAGATACAGAAGCACCGGGAACGTCGTCTGGACACAGACTACGTCAGGTGAGCAGAAACAGATATAACCCTAAAATACATTTGAAGAATTCTGGCATTAAACAAAAATCCCATTTAACTTTTTTTTAATGCAGCCTATATTGTCACTCCGTAAGACTAGGGATGCACAACATTATTGGCATAATATCTGTATCGGCCGATTTTAGCGCTAAAGTAAAATATCGGACATCGACCCCGTCCCTCAAAATAACTCACTCATATAAAAGGCGCTGTTTTTTTTTTTTAAATACATATACTGTAATGAGATTATATATTTATATAATGTTCAATCATTTACTGCCCCCTTTTTGGCATCTACAGAGAAAGCTATGTAGTCTCTGTAAGTCAGTTTTGGGGAGAAAAAAAAAATCAGTATTGGTATCAGATATCAGCCAAAAATTCAAGGTTATGCATCCATACAAAAGATTATAGATGTTTTTGTAAGAGAGACTGGAAATGAAAACTATTTTAACGTTCATTTTCTTTGTTCTCTGTATCTGCAGCACTCTGTGGAGGTGCTGCCAGACAGAGACGCCTGGAAGGAACAGTGTAAGAATCTGCTCAACTATATATTTGACTGCGAGGACTCGGAGCCTTTCAGACAGCCTGTGGATCCTGAGAACTATCCGGTGAGTTAACACAGCAGCGGACTCCACGTGATTAAACAGCTACAAGTCTGTTTTGAGCTATAAACTATGTTAATATGGTCTGTCGTGGTTTATGTGCATATTTAGGACTACTTTGACATTATTGATACACCAATGGACTTCGGCACAGTGAAAAGGACCCTGGAGGATGATCACTATGAAAACCCCGTAGAGCTGTGCAAAGACACACGCTTAATATTTGCCAATGCTAAAGCCTACACACCCAACAAACGTTCCAAGGTAGGGACTACAGGCATTTTACGTGGAACATTAAATTATGTTGAAAATCTCCCCCGGCTTAACATTTGAGAGAATGTTCTGACATCAGCAGCTTTTTAAAAATCTTTTTGGATCTGATGCATTGTTCTTCGTCTTTTCTAGATTTACAGTATGACCTTGCGGCTGTCTGCCTTCTTTGAGGAGCAGATCAGAACAATCATATCGGAGTACAAAACTGCTATCAAAAGCAGCGAGAGGCTCCGCCGCAGTCAGAGGTTTCGCAAGAAAGCGCAGCAGGACCAGCCCTCTGCCACTTCAAGGTCTGCTAGTTTCCATCATCTCTCTGTCTGCACTCCAAACGCTCTGAAGTTTCTCTTCATTTTCACACTTTCTTGCTGCAACTTGTTTTTTTTTTTTTTCTCGGTTGCTCAACAGATGGAACACTCAGCCAGTCGCGATAAACAATAAATCAATTAATCGCATGATAAATGAAAATTACCAACGTCATTTTCATTTATCAGCTTTATCGTTTCTTCATGTCTCTCTCTTTCTACTGAAGACACTGGATGACAAAAGGCTCAACTCCGGTGTTCTTCACTGACCCATCCCTTTCTCTTTTTTATCTTTTCTTTCAAATCCGTTTTAACAATCCAAAATTACGTTTTTGGATGGTTAAAAGCAGCTAAGCTGAGAAGCTAAGCTACGAGCTAAGCTAACAGGCTGACCGTGAGAAAAACCTCCATCTTGTCGAAGTTCCAAAATTCACGGTTGAAACCTACGCCTTGGTGTAAAAAGTTGTTTTTCTCTGAAAAAAGAAGCTGAGAACTTGTTTACTGAATTTTTTTTTTTTAATTAAAAGCTTTGTGTGACAAATGCTATGCTAAAGAGCTCAAATTACACCGTGTCCGCCATTTTGAGAACTGAAATAAAGGAGAGACAGCCCATGTCACGCCAAGGGGCCTCCCTCCCATTTTTCCTAATTAGACACGCTGCTCGCTCCCTCACTATCCATCCTTCAGTTCAGTCTTACATTGCCATCCAGTGGTCAGAAAGGTACTGCACACAAAAATTGAATCACCATTTCTTCTTAATTCAAATTACAAACAATATTATCGCTTATCGCAATAATTTTTGAGACAATCACCCAGCAAAATTTATCGAGACCGGCCTAGGCACACTACCAAATCATGTTTCTGTGATTAGTTTCTGTCTGATGCGTTTACATGTAACCATGTTTTTTGAAGTGTGGTATTTTTCTTGTTTGTCAAGTCAAAAAAGGGCCAAAGCTCAGGAAAAGTTGGAGTCAGTGTCAGTAGCCAAATCTACCTCAACCAAAGTGTCGGTTCCAGATAGAGCCAGGCGGAGTCGAGGCAGGAGCTCAGGTCGCAGCTCCTCAGAGGACGACTCCTGCTCCAAAGCTGCCTCATCCACACCAGGTACGGAGAAACTTGGAGCACATTTTATAACTAGCTGTAAGATTACTTGAAGAATATCTGTGACTTTGGCTGCCATTTAATTTATCTTTATGTTATTTAAGACAAATGTAAACCTCACTGTTAGCACTTTCTAGTCTAAAAAGTTTTAGATGTTTTTAGGACATGAGAAACTACTACTTAAAAGCTATCTGTAACCCGTTATAAAAAAATGAAACAGAAGAGAGGTTTTCTTATTTTGGAAAGAGACACAGGTGTCAACATTTCTTTCTTTTTTGCTACAAACACTGAAACAGCCTGCTGTAAACATTTAAAACTGAGTTTTCATGGCACATAATTATCTGGATGATATAAAATCCACATTTTGGAGACACGACACTAAAATTAACTTGTTTGATGAACGTGTCACAAAGATTCTTGATCACGGTGGATGGAAGTCTGATATTGTAGAATGAGAATAAAGTTCTTACTGTGCCTCGTCCCACTTGCACATTTAAATTCGTATCATATGAAGCAGCTTTTTTTGTTGTTACTGTTCTTTAGAGTCTGGAAGCGAGAGTGAACCCAATGATTCAGACCAAGAGAAGAAATGTCCAAGTTCTTCAAAACCTCATCGAAGCAGGCAAAAAGCAAGAGTTACAAGAAGCAATCGCTCCAAGCTGAGGAAAAAAGGTCAGGAAGGAAGTATGCACACAAACCCCACCAAGAACATAGTGTTGCATTCTTAAATTGTGCCTTTTAAAAATACTGTCTGGAAATGTGTCATTGTGGCTAGCTGCTCAAAGTGACAGTGAAGAGGAGGAGGAGGAGGAATCTGAGAGTGAAGGTGGAGAAGATAGGGAGGTGTCTTCTCAGTCTTCAGATCGTCACTATCCAAGCAGGAGGACACGGCTGACCAGAAACTGTGCTGCTGGAGACAAAACAAGAGCAGGTAACACTCGTTTACTGTGTTTCTCCTCAAAACCTGAGCAGAACATGTCCACTGACACGTTCTGATGTTATGGCTTGTGTTCAGAGAGCAGAGCAGAAACCAACAGCCACAGCAGCAGGACATCTCGCCGAAAGAGGCGTCCCCACCGGGACCCTGACAGAGTCGCCTCTCAGAGTTCAGATGGAGAACAGGAGGTCGGCGTGCGCAGGTCTCTCAAAAGAAAGACGGCAAGGGCCGCTGTTAACAAGATGAAACTTCTTGAGGCATCCGATGAAGACTTTGAAGAGGAGGAGGAGGCGAGCAGCCGTGTTCGACACACGGCTCGTATCAGCAAACGCACTGCTGTGATCCAGAGCAGCTCAGACACAGATGGAGAGACGTCAGCAAGAGGTAGGCAAATGTGTATGTTCTTATGTACCGTAACTGCCGGGCTATAGAACGCACCTGACTGTAAGCCACGCAACTAAATTTAAGATGAAACATAATTTTGTACATAAATAAGACGCACTGGTTTTCAAGCCACGAGTATCCACATTTCATTATCACAACCTGTGCCCAGCTCCTGGCATTATGAGCAGCTGTTGTTGTAGTACAAGAATCAACCACCAGGTGGCGTTTCATAGACTACGGCTTGTGTACCGGTAATCATAAGTCTTCATGATGATTTGCTGTCTGACTCATTCATTCATTCATTCATCCTTTGTTAAAATCATTCAACCCACAAAGTTAACACAAGAAACAGAACAGTGCCAAACACCTACGTAACCAAAATTATTTAAAAATCATATACCGGTAAAAATTACCCAGAAGTCTTATCTAGATCATGTGACCAGAAGTCAAATAGTACTGGTAAAATACAGTAAATATTAATTAAATTAGTACCATTGATTTTTTTTTATTTTTTTTTTTAATTGTTAAACACTTTTGGTAACAGCTGCAATTTTTAAATTTACTTTCAAAATAAAATTGACTTGATTTCGGCTCAGCAGAGCTCACATGAGGAGACGAAGGGGGAAGAGCCCCTCCCGCTGTCTCTGCTCCGGTTCATGCATTCAGATGCAAGCTTAAATGAGATATTGGTATTTAAATGCATATTTACCGTACACAGAAAGATGTCACACACAAAGAATTTTAAAACTTGTATTAAAACATGTACCAGAGTTGACTGCCTTAAAAATGAATTTTGACGACTTCTGCTCAGCAGAGCCCTCATGAACCAGGAGATGGGGAACAGCCGGTAAATGTGGTTATTTATTTTTATTTTTTTTTTTTTTTTTAAATGCCTTTAACATACGGAGAGCCATTTCATTCAATATTAAATAGTGTTGTTTAAAAATTATTAATAAATGTTCCATTAAATAAATAAATGTTCTCATGAAATAAAACATTTAAATAGAAATGTTTAGTTTTTTCCCCAAGATTTATTTTTTATTTCAATATATATATATATACAGTATTTTAATTTCAAGATTTATTTATTTAATAATGAAGTTTCATTTTGTCACACTTTTATTTTGTAAAGCTACTTTACATATTTCAGGGGCTTTTATATTTTTACCCCGTTTTTCAGTTTTAACACAAAGAACATGAAATAAACAGTGCTTCAAAATGAAAAATGGGGTTAAAAAACAAAAGCCCCTGAAATATGTAAAGCATATTTACAAAATAAGTGTCACAAAATGAAACTCATTATTAAATAAATAAATCTTGAATTTAAAAATAAATCTTGGAAAAAACTAAACATTTCTATTTAAATGTTTTATTTCATGAGAACATTTATTTATTTAATGGAATATTTATTAATAATTTTTAAATAACACTACTTATTTATTTACTTTAGAATGAAATGCCATTCCATATTAACATGGAAAAATTTTTTTTAAAGGTACCAGTAGTCGACCAAAAGTCACCCATGTTCTTCATCCTCCTGTGAACTAAAGTCCTCTTCGAGGCTCAGAAAAATATCATCACATACCGACTCCATCTCGCTTTCAGCAGCTGACTGTTTCCTTCTTCGACAGCCAGATTTATCAGTTTTACGGTAACTTGAAATCCGCATCGTAAGAAATGCTCAGTGCATTTTCCATTATCAATGAACAGGTCTGTGCATGAGGCGGAAAATGCTGTAACTGATCTGAAGAAATTAATGCACGTCTTTCTTGGGGGTGGGTCCTTGTAACTCAATGGCAGTACCTCATTGGTCATTAAGTTTAGACTTATGGTCACATGATGCCAGAGTGGGTGGAGCTATGGTAGGGAATTTGAAACCATGAGCAAGAGGTTTGGTACATATGGTTGCCTGAGGCATTTACTCCATGTCACAAAAGCCTGTGATGGCAGGAAGCCTGTCAAAATAAAATGTAAATATATAAATCATTAAAATTATAATAAAAAATAAATAAATAAATAAACACTAATTAGCTGCTCCACTGTATAAGCCATGTAGTCTAAAATGTGAGAAAAAAGTAGCAGCTTGCACACCGGTATCTACAGTACTTATTTATTTAATCAAATGTATTTATGATACTTTTTTTGCGTTGTTTTCTAGGTTCTCAGGATGCTAAGGAATCTGATGACGAGTCCAAGGCTCAGGATGAGGGCAAAAACAGTGATGTTTCCTCCTCCTCCCAGATTAAGCAGAATGGAGATGCAAAGTCCATAAAACAGAAGACAATGTGGCAGACTACCAAAACTAAGGGAAATGGTAAGAAATGTCCTCGTACAAGTTTTCTTTTTAACTTTGAAGCAGTTGAGGTTGTTTTTGTCTAATGAACTTTTTGCCCCTTTGTAGGCACTTTGTCCCATGTTAATGGACACAGTGGAAAACATTGGAAGTCTGAGAGCAGCTCAGAGCAAGAAGAACCTCCAGAGGACAGTTCTGCAGAAGAGGAGGATCAGAAAGTCTCGAGAAGCACGGCAACCAGTTCAAGAAGGAAAACCAGGATTGTTAGCGAGGAGGAGGATGATGTGGAAGGTCAAACCACACGACGCAGACCTCCAGTAAGCTCAGATGAAGACTGTAAAGAAGACAGTTCTCAGAATCTACACCAAAATGGACAAAATGTGAAAGAGTCGTCCCCCATGGACTCTAAGAAAAAAAGTAAAGTTCTGCCATCAAAAAGCCAAGACAAACAAAAATCTGCCTCAACTAATAAAGGTGCAAAATCAGATGAACTCAGCGATTCACCGAAGAGATCCAGCCCGCGCAAGAAAGGAGTGAAAAATGGGTCCGACTTTGAAACGAAGAGGCCGACGAGAAATAAAAGTAAACGGCCTCGCTGCAACACATCAGCTTCAGAGAGTTCAGAGCAAGAGTACAAGCCTCAGCAGAAGTCGAGGAGGAAGCGTTCCACTGGATCGTCGGAAGAAGAGTCAGATATTTCCGACGATGCGTCGAACAGACGGCTGAACCTTCGAGCTCTGCCAAAAAAGAAATACATCATAGACAACTCTCTTTCTGAGGAAGAGTCTGCGTCAGCAAACCAGCAGAGACAAAGAAATGGTAAAAAGAGAGACACAGACTCAAGTGATGACCAGTGTATTACAAGAATGTCTAAGAGAACATCTCTCAGTGAAGCACGGAATCAGACCCCCTCCAAGAGGAAACGGATTCACACCACAGAGGAGGAGGATGGAGAGGAGCCAGTAAACGATAAAAACAGCAGGTCACGCTCCTTAAAGCACTCCAAAAGGGAACCCAAACAAGAGCGTGACACTTCGTCCCACTCCGATTCCAGTCAGGAGGAGGGTGTTGCCCCTTCAAGGAAAAACTTGAGGCGGCCAAAACCTAAAAGAAAGAGAAGCTGCAGCAGCAAGAACAGTTCAGACGCAGAAAGCGAGCGATTGTCTTCTGCCTCTGAAAAATCACTTCCCAGCTCAGGGTCCAACAGCAGTCCAAAGAGGAGTCGAGCACGGACGCGGGCCGAGAGCCGCCAGCTGAGGCCGCGGCGCCACCAGGTCGCCTCGGAGGAAGAGGACAGCGACGAGCCGTGCAGCAAACCGCAAAGACGCATCAACACGCGAAACCGCGGGAAACGGACGGTAAATTATCACGACAGCGAATGAAGTGGGGGGGGGGGCGCACCTGCAGGCTTGTTTGGGAAGGCGGACATTGACTGGCGAGGTTCAGGACACATGATGGTAGTAGCACTGGAGTCTGAATAACATGCTGTGAATCTATTTCATTCAGGGATATTTATATTTTCTATGAAAAAAGAAAACATGTTTATAGATGTTATACAAATTCAAGCATTAGAATGGCTTTTTTTTTTTTTTTTTTTTTTTAATAAAGACCCGGAGCAGAACACCACCTACCATGCTGCTTGTTGTTATTCAGCCGGCAGAATAACTGTTCTGGGGAATCTTGTCAGCTTGGGTGCTATCTAATATATCTGTTAAATCAAGCATATTGCTGGCTTGCACTAAGAAACACTGTAATGAGGTATTTAATACACTAGTTTTGCATTAGAAACTCAGGAGTCAACTAAGTTTACTGTAGTGTCGAGGCGTGCAGTTGTTTTTGAGCTGGGATAGGACGAGACGTGATTTCAGGCTGGCTCGTGTCCAAGCATGCCGACTGGGACAAATGATCCACGACTACAGCACTCCCATGTAAAGCCACACACTTAGAGCTTGACTGTATGAGGATAAAGTGAGCCAAATGAACAAAAACTCTCTTCCCCACACATTTCTTTATTTTTAATGTTAAAATTGTTTTGTAGTGAACACATGTAAATATGCGATAGAGAATTAAATTGAACAGCGTGACTATCAGTCAATAGCAAAGCGTTTATTTAAGTTTGAGAGATTCTTTTTTCTTTACGTTTAATTGCCATATGTCCTAGACTGGTACTCTTTTTGTTTTTGCAAAGTACATTAGTACTTTAAGCATAATGTAATGATTTCTCATATTGGGAAGACTTATTTGTCTTGTTACCTGCTTTCAGTATTAAAGTTTTTTTTTTTTTCTTGAGTTGATTTAAACTTTTTTTTTTTTTTTTAAGGTTTCTGAAAACAGTTGCTTGATATTTTTTTTCCCCGTAATGTTTTTTGTACTACATCTTTAATAAACAAATTTGCAGGAATACTAGTGATGCAATGTGGTCTTGGAGTGCAATGAACCAGTTCTTCTGTTAATAAAGACATCAGTTCAAAGTGTGTGTTGTTTCAATCTTGCACAAAAAGAAAACAGTAGTTCGTTTTAGCCTGTCATATGAAGAAAAAAAAATTATCTATTTTGTGTATTTCATAAAACAAGTAAACGATAGTTGCTCACAATCAAAAAAAGCCAGTGGAAGTTGTTACATATTTTGTGCGTTTTGTTTTCCAGTCTAATCTGACCGAATTTAACACAAACAGCTTGGCAAAGTAGTTCACTAAAGCTAAAACGACAATCTGTTAAATCTTTTTCATTGTGGAATCTGCGTGCACGGCATCATGAGTAGGGGTCAGGGGTCACACAGTATAAACATACCGGTACTAGGGGTTGCATGACTTCATACTTTTTAAAGTCGACTTCAATATGATAAAAGTCAGCTATTAGTTGCTGTGACATCACAGTAACTCAAGACGCTAAAAATGCCCCATATTCACAGAAAAAAAAACTTATTCACTACAACAAAAAATCAGGAGTGTATATCATACTGCAAATAGTTTAACACATCTGTTTCGAGCTAAAACATGAGTCTATAATGGCGTAGCATTTAATTAGAATGGTGTTTTCAGCATAACCGTTATCCAGAACATGTGACCCAAAAGGGTTTGGCATAGCTTTGCACATTCTAACTACAAGATGTTTATTATTATTATTATTATTATTCAACCTTTATTTATACAGTTTAGTCCCACTGAGGCTTGGGGACTCATTTACAAGAGAGACCTGATTTTAACATAAAAATACTGTAATGCTAAACGAAAGCATAAAATGAGAAGAACAAATGAAAGACAATGGTATTTAAAATAAGACAAAAACAGCTAAATTGTAAAGCGATACTAAAAACAGGAACATGTCTGCGTTGGTTCTTGCCAGGAACTTAACAGATGTTTGAAGAGGTCAAGGTCGAGAGCTTCAGATCTTTTGCAAGATATTCAGGAAATGGGAGCGGAGTGGGAGAAGGCCCTTTTGCCTAGTTCAGTCCGCACAGGGGACACTGCATGTAATAATGTCCTGAGAGTGCACGCTGTAGCTGCACTCACACAGTGACATGTAGGAGATGTATAAAGGCAAAAGACCAAGTAGTGATTTAAAGATGACAATGTACCAGTGACAGAGGGTAAATGAAGTTAATGATGTCCAGTTAAGGGGTGTCAGACTCCAGGCCTCGAGGGCCGGAGTACTGCAACTTTTAGACGTGTCTCTGATGCCACACAGTTGAATCATATGACTGAATTAGCTTCTCAGTGCAGTCAAGTTCTCCAAAGTCCTGCTAATGACCTCCTTTTTTGATTCAGCTGTGTGGCATCAGAG
>JARVGS010001454.1:19117666-19134213 GCA_031762315.1 Hypsolebias antenori
TGTATTGTTTAGAACCACTAGGGGATGGACCTGAGAAGGTGTTGCATTTTAATCGGTTGAAGCCATATGTTTCCTCTTCTCTGGATCCACCAGTCACGACAGACGTAGGGGAATCTAGTAATCTTTTGCTGCAAGATGGAGTCCCTTTTGAGCAGCCGCTTCATCAGGACACCTCAGCATCAGGACCAGATCCATGTTCTCGAAATGGACAGGAACAGAGGGACCAGGACGCATGCAACCCTGAGCTGTGGAGCCTGGATGTGATGCAGCCCTAAACCAGCAGTGGCAACAGCGTAAAAGTGCAATTAGGAAGGCCTGTGGGACCTTGCAAAACACCTCTTGTTTTGGGTGGTCCAGGCCATCAAGACAGAAAGCATAGACGACCTCATCGGGAGAGGAGAGCCCCCGTTTGGATGGGGGACTATGATATGACAACGTGACTCGAGGACGAGTCCTTTTTTTACGGGAGGGGAGAGTGTGGTGAACAAGAAGGCCTGTGGCTGCTGGGAGGAGTTGATGATTGATAATTGAACTCACCTGTGAGGAAGGAGATAAAGGGGGAACAGGAGTAGAGATGGAGAGTCTTTTCTTGGTTTGGTGTTGCTTTGGACACCAGGTGGGAGGGTGCGTTCGCAGTGATCAGCACTGCCGGCGGTGAAGACAGTAGATGCCTCTTTTAGGCAGTGAGGGACTGGGAGGTTAGATGTGCCCTTTAAGCCAGCTCTGACACACCTAATCTAGATGTGCTCCATTGACTCAAGTGGAACCTCATATGCCAGTTTGAGCCACAGGATGACCAGAGTTCTTCTGTCTTGGGGGGACCGTCTTGAGCCAGTGGTGTGTCCATCCAACTGAGGAGGTTTCCTGCACTAAGACCTCACTGGGAGGTCTCATCACCAGACCAGCAGCTAAGTGGGCTTCTAAAAACTTTATGAACTCTTTTTGTATCAGCTGACTGTTTTTAATATATGGGACTCGCCTGATAACTTAAGTGAGCAGCATCACGGTAGTGGGGGACAGTTTCATTTAGTTTTCCTTCTCCCCTTGTGGTTTTGTGCAGTGGTTTAGATCGTGTAGTAAAGTGAGGGGGGCTGTCCGGGTTGCAGTGGTGTACTGTGTATTGTGATAACATGTGGGTCCTGGAGAGGAGGCCTGGTTTGGGCGGGCCTTGGGTTTTTATTCTCTGTGGTTATATATTAAATTCCTCTTAAAGGATTTTAGAGCTTTTGAGCATGAATAAAGATGTATAATTTTTATAAAGCTGAACGATTCCTGTGCATTATTCTCTGGCTCACAAGGTAAATTGTTACTATATACAGGTAGTCCTCGACTTACGACGGAGATCCGTTCTCAGGTGGCGTCGTAAACCGAATTTGATGTAAGTCGGAATATGCATGATACGCGGCGTTGTAAACATGTTTTTTTCAACATAAGACAAAACCAGCGTACATTCTGTACGTTAAACATGTACAGTACTGTATTTCCAAGCGGTTAGCTAACACAGTACCCTACATAATTATCAAAAAACACGTAAAATACTGCACAGTACGTTTCATAATGAAATAAAACAGTTAAAAAACTGTACCTGTATCCCTCTGCCACTGGTGCACCGCTGGTTCAATCTTTCTTTTTTCTTTAAAATCCAATCCACCTCGGTCAGGAGTGTTTACAGGTAAGTCCAACCAACGGAAATTATTAGAACAAACGAGCTGCTATTTTTACAGGCTGCAGGCAGCTCACGCCTTAGAGCACAAACACAGCAACTTCCCTCACGTCACTCCCGAATAAGCTCCTCCAGCTGGCACGGTTTCCCACAACAAAATGGACGGCAGAGAGCAGGAGGAGTCAACAGGGTCTTAAAAGGAAAGCAGGGTCTTAAAGGGGAAAGGTATTAACACCCCACACACAAAAGAAACGCATGGATTCCTGTGCTGTGTAACTCGATATAAGGCTGTTCAAAGTCAATGGGAGGTGCGTCGTAACCACAAAACGTTGTAACCACGAAACGTCGTAACTCGAGACCGTCGTAACCTGAGGACTACCTGTATGTATAAATACTAAAATAAATATAACATCCCTACTTCGTGGATTTTCACCTATCGCGAGGTTGTCTGGAATGTAACCCCCATGATAAGTGAGGGACTACTCTATGCACCTTTTTGTTTGTTTTGATGTTGTTGTTGTTTTTGGTTTGGTATTGTTGCTTGTTTTGTTTTTTGTCTATTTCCCTTTAAGGAGTTTAAACATTTTAGACTGTATTTACAACACAGCCAGACCGTGTCTTCATCTTCTATGTCAGCTAAGGAGCTTTAACACAAGTTGGTTTACATGTCACTGGTTGAAAGTTCCTTTAACATTGTCTGTATTGGATCCTAGACAAAGACTGGAACAAGTTGTCAAACTAGCTAGTAAAATAATTGATCATCAATAAATGCAACTCTCAGATCTGTATACGTAGTCAGGTTCTTGGGGACAAAAAGACAGTTCATGTTTACAACCACCCAGTTCATCCACTGCAACCATTAATCAAGCTGCTGCTATCTTGGTCCCTCTAATAAAGAAAAATATGTTCAAAAAGTCATTTGTTCTCTCTGCTGCAACTGTCCTTAATAGTGTCCTCCTTCAAACGTAGCCTCACATGACAAACCATTGACCGCTGAGATGGGTTTTTAATGCATTGTGCATTTAAGAGTGTTTTTATTGTTTTTTTAATAAATGTTCTAGCAAAGCTTTTTAAATATTTTTCTGCATTTTGAACATGTTGTACATAGGCTTGTCGCAATAAACAATAAATCAATGGTTCTCATGATGAAAATTATGAACCTCATTTTCATTTATCAGCTTAATCGTTTCTTCGTGTATCTCTCTCTCTACTGAAGACACTGGACGACAAAAGGCTCAGCTCCGGTGCTCTTCACTGACCCCTCCCTTTCTCTTTTCTCTTTAAAATCTTTTTTAACCGGCCAAAATTGCGTTTTTGGATCATTAAAAGCAGCTAAGCTGAGAAGCTAAGCTACGAGTTAAGCTAACAGGCCGACCTCTGGGGAAAAAAAAAACTCCGTCTTCTCGAAGCTCCAAAATTCACGGTTGAAATCTGTGCTTTGTGTAAAAAAATAGTTTTTATTTGCAAAAAGAAGCTAAGAACTTGTTTACTGATTTTTTTTTAAATAAAAGCTTTGCGTGAAAAAGGCTATGCTAAAGAGTTCAAACCGCACCGAGCATCTGCCATTTTGAGAACCGGAGAGAGAGAGCCCATGTCACGTCAACAGGCCTCCCTCCCATTTTTCTTAAAGAGATACGCTGCTTGCTCCCTCACCATCCATCCTTCTGTTCAAACTGTCTTATGCTGTTGTTATGCTACGGTGGTCATAAAAAGGTACTAAACACAAAACAAATTAACAAACATATCTTCTTAATTTATTGTCAAATTTCAAACAATATTACCATTTATCTCAATAATTTCGGAGACAATTAATTGCCCAGAAAAATCTGCTATTGTGACAAGCCTAATTGTACGTATGAGCCAGATGTCAAAGACAAGTCATTCATTGAATGTTATGGACAATAAAGTTAAAATGAATTGAACTAATTTATGTTTGACAACATCTTTCACCTATCTTCACTGAGCTGAACCCTCTGGTGTTTCCTCTGAAGCTTTTCCTTTTCTTGCTGTCTCTTCCCCCCTCATTCCTTTCCTCCTGAGATTGTTTCCTGTCATCTTTCTTTCATGAACAAGCATCTGAAGAGACTTCTGCCCTGGGCTGCTGTAGAAAGGAGTAAGGGTGCTGACGGGGAAGAAAACATTTATCTCTAACCGGATCTTCTTCTCAGTCTTCTGTCCATCTGTGTCGTTGGCAGGGACATGGGTGAGCGTTACCGCCGGGAAATGTTGGCCCATGGAGGAGCCAAAGAGCCCATGTTGATGGTTGAAGGCAAGTCCAAACATTTTTTTTTGTCTTAAATGCTAGAAGAATCTTTTTGTTATAAGATTCTTTAAGCACATCAAACACACACCACTAAGCCCTAAAAGCCTTCAGGAACATTTGTTCCATCTGAAGCCCTCTGGGCAGATTTCACCACAAAGTTTTTATAACTCATCACCAGATTTTATTTTTCATTTTGTTGGCACCCAGCAGCATGAGTAAAGTAAGGTAAGTTTGTTTACTTCAACAAGGTGAAACAAAATTAGTTTAGACATGCTGGACTGTTTCTGTCCACATGTTCACACATTTAATAGTGTGAATGTTTATGAATCATTCACACTATTGTGATACATTTTTCTTCCATACACTTTTTTTGGCACGATTCTCGTACCACAGACTTCAAGCTATTTATAATAAATCATAAATCAAAAATGTTCAGTTCTTTCAGGACAATCGGGCTATGACTTTTGGTATTGGTACAACTTTAGCTTTTAGAAATATTTAGCCTTTTTGGCTATTTTATTTATTTATTTATTTTTCTCAAAGAAAATGGAATTGATCTTTTTTTTACATCCTTTACGTCTTTAGATCTGTTTACAACGTTTTACTGCTCCTTTCACATTTTGTTCTGCTTCAGCTTCTTTTGGCTTCCTTGTGCAAATTTAATTTTTTTTTAGCTTCTTTCAGCTGTTTTAGCTGTTTTTTCCAACTGTTTTGTGCTCCTTTCAGATTCTTTCTGCTAACTACAACATTTTAAAGGTCAAGATTTCTTTATTGTCATTCACATAACGTGGTACATACGGTATGTAACGAAATTGTGTACACAGGGTCCCAGTTACATCTAACAAAAGTATAAATTGTGAAGAAAAACATCCAACATTTTTGGGTACTATTTACCTGTTTTATGTATTTAAGCTTTTTCAGCAAATTCCACATTTTTTGTGCTCATTAAACTTTTTTCAGCCTAATTAAGCAAAAATGTCCCCTCTCCACTTTCTGATAGTTTAAGCTTCTTTCTGCTTTTTTTATATACTTTTCAGCTGTTTTTCCCCCCAGATTTTTTCAGATAATTTCCACTTTTTATGCTCATTTCTGCTTCTTTCAGCCTAATTGGGCAAACATGTTCTTTCAGCTTTCTTCTGTTAAGCTTGTTCTACCTTTTCAGCTAGCTTTTTATCATTTTTTTAGCAAATGTCAGCTGTTTTCAGTTGAATTCAACTTTTTCATGGTAATTTTTGCTACTTTCAGCCCATTTAACTTCTTTCTGCTAATTTCAGCTTGTTATGCTCCTCTCAGCTTTTTTCTGCTATTTTCAGCTTTTTTATGCTCTTTCAGCTATTATTTAACATTTTTAATACTAAATTTAGCTTTTCAAACTAATTCCACAGTTTCATCTCACTTCAGCTCTTTACACTTCTTTCTGGTAGTTTAAGTTTATTTCTGCATTTTCAGCTATGTTTTGCTAATTTCAACCTTTTAAGCTAATCTACCAATTTCTGTGCTCATTTCTGCTTATTTAAACCAAATTAAGCAACTGTTTTTTTCCCTACTAATTTAGGCTTGTTCTTTCATTTTACCTGTACAGTATTTCAGCATGTTTTTAAGCTAATTTCAGCATTTTTTTTAGCAAGTTCTTCAGCAGTAAGCATTCACGCTGCATTTTCACAGGAAATGGAATTTCTCTACTTTGAAACTATTTTTTTAACATTTTTAGATGAATGTGAGGTTGAATGTCGGTCTCTAATTGGCCAGAGCTCCTGAATAACTGTATTTACTAGTTAAACACACGTTTGAATGATTTTGTTTTATCTTTGTTTACAGGAGCTTTGTGACTTCATAGTCAGCTCTCTGCTGCCCAGTGTTCTTTTTGTTCATAGATGAAAGCATAAAGCAGAGATAGCTGGAAACTGTTGATTATAGATTTTGTGCTTGACTCCAGGGCTCTGAACCCAAACAAAGGATTTCCACCAATACAATCACATGACTTTTTGATGTCATGTTCACTGCTCCTTCGAGGTGCTTCTCTTTTTTTTGTTGTCTTCAGTAGAATTAGTTTATGCATATCTCAGGACCTACTCTTTACTTCATTCCTTACCTCATCGTACCTCCACTGTAGCCTGTCTGAGCGGTACAATAGGACAGCATAAAGAGATCAAATACATTGTTTTTGGAACTGAACAGGGTCATCCCCTCCTTCTGTCATGAAGCCCCTTGACAGAGCCAAACAAGGCTGCTCCCAAAATCTGACATTGGAGCCACCAACTCATTAGAGCCTTGTTATAGGATCTGATGTTTATCAGGGTTCAAGGTTCTTTACTGTCATTCACATCGCATGTGGTACATGAGGTGGAACAAAACTGTGTCCTCAAGGTCCCAGTTACATCCAAAAATAGCAAAAATATAAAGCATAAAAAAAGAAAACGGTGTATGAGGATCTAAGATATACTTTTTTTTCTTCTTCTTTCGGCTGCTCCCTTCTTCAGGGGTCACCACAGTGAACTAAGTCGCACGAAGACTTAACAGTTGTTTTTACGCCGGATGCCCCTCTTTGACACAACCACAGACCACTGAGCTACCACAGCCCTCTGTGTGGAGCAGAGAGATGCTATCTTGGGCACCCAGGGGAGCAGAAGGTGGGGGTTAAGGGCCTTGCTCAAGGGCCCAGAGTGGGGCAGATGAGGGTGGAGGCAGGTGTGGGTGCTTTATTTTTCCCACCCACATTTTGATGTTGTTGGTACTGGGAGTTGAATCAACAATCTTCCGATCACAGGCCCACCTTCTCCAACCTCTGCGCCACCACTCCCACAAGGATCTAAGCTATACTCTAAACAATAATAATATAAAACAATACGGTGTGTTAAACAGCAGCCTGAACATGAGTCACTTGTGAGCAGATAGGTATGAATACAGCCGCTTATGTTTGTCTGTCAATAAACTGACATCCAAAAGTTCAATGCAGATGAAATTGTTTCTGTCAGTTCTTGTAGGTCTATGTTTTAGCAAAATATCTCATGAACCACTAGGTACATTTTAAATAAACTTTCACAAAGCAACCATTGGATGTATGCTTATACCTGATAACCTTTTGGAATAAATCCATTTTCAGTTTGTCGCCACAGATGATCAAACTCAGCCAACACAAACTTGGCATTGACTTAGTAAATGTTACAGAAGTTGAGCTAAAGTTTGATGTGCTTGTTGCTAAGAGTCTATCTCAACACAAACTGTGCATAACATCTCACATGAGACGTCATGGTTTGACTAAAACTGCTCAACATAAAATAATCAGTCTAAAGGTGTGGTGTGATATGCAGAGACTGATAGACGTTCTAGACCAGTAAGATTTTATGTTTCTCTTTTTAAGTAAAAAATGCACTAAGTAAAGGGTGACTTTAGTCTCTCTGGCTTTTTTCTTTCCATTTAAATTCCCTAGAAGGGAAAATGAGACTTTGAACATATCTGGACTGGAAACACTGCTTTGGCAAGTTAACTTCCTAACAAACTCAAGACCCTTGAAATGACGAGATGGAATCCAGTCTCACATATTTTACTTAATTCTATGTGCAGTCCTTGTATTTATGACAATCGTCTAGTGAACACAGGTTTTTAAAATCATAACAAGAATATATCACACTTCTGAACCAAAAAAAGATCACACCAGTTTGATGGTTACACATCTTAGGCTATGTAAAACTAAAACTACATCAGTTTGCATGCTGAAACTTTTTAGCTTTTAACTGATGAGGTTCATAGCAACGATCCTGAATCTGTGTTGGGGAACTGAAAAATTTAAGAGGCAAGTCACTTTTTAAAATGTATTTATTTATTTTTACATTTAAAGGTGTTCAGGACAGATGATAAGACTAGGAAAAAGACCAGACTCTTCATCTAACCCTCACACATAGCCCTTCAAACACAGAGCCTGGAAAACAGAGGTGTGTATATATGTCCTTGTTGTCTACATCAGTAAGGTTGTAGAGGGCACACAAATGGGAACCGGAGCGGACCAGACAAGGTCAATCAGAGGGCAGCCTTTCTGTGAAAGCCTCTCTGTCCTCAGTTAAATGTTTCCCAGGAAAGATCCGTGTTGAAATTTAAACCTATTTATTAAAGCCGATGCATTTGACCAGGGTGCACAAAAGGGAAGGAAAAAAGAGCTAGGGAAGCAGAGGGTGAAAGGTAAATGACTGGCTGAACTGAGCCTCAAGTCCTGTAGAGGGAGCTTTCATTGTCCAGACTGTTACCATAGCTTCCAGGAAACAGATCTACTCAGGCCCACCAGCTGACTCCCAGGACCCTGTTTAGATTTTTTTCCAGAATAGGCAAAGATGCCAGTTCTTAGGCGTAGAAGCACCCTCAATACTAGGGATGCACAATATTATCGGCATGGTATTAGCAATAAAGTTAAATATCGGACATCGACCATTCCATCAAAATAACTCACCGATATAAAAGGCTTCTATTTTAAGTAAATTTTTTATTTAAGAAACTGTCAAGTATGTCTATTAATACACTACTACGGTACTTAAGCACTTTTCACTTGTTGCTTGTGAACAGACTGAGTTTAGATTAGTGAAACTTTACAAAATTGCACTGTTCGAGTGTTGTCATTGTGTTAGAGAGTAAATGTCATGAATAAAATTGTCATTAAACATAATCCAAGTTGAAGTGTTACATCATTTTCAGCCCCTTTTTTTAGCATCTGCATTCGGTAGCAGGTCAAATTGACAAAGACCATTCAGAATAATGTAGTATTTAAATAGTTTTCTCTGCTGTGGAATTAAGTCTCTGTAAGTAGGCCTCGAGGAAAAAATATTGATATTGTTATCGGTTATTGGTCATATATGTTTTAACATATATTGGCATATCGGATATCGGACAAAATTCCAGTACTGGGCATCCCTACTTAATGGTGCTAAAAGTTTTGTTCTTTATTTTGTTGCACTGCTTTGAAATAAAACATTGGGATTCACACCAAAGTTCATGCTCTAAAATCCAGGTAAAAATTCAACAATGTTCAGTCAGGTCATCTGGACGGGTTCTTTTTTTGTTGAGACGTTTTGTCCTTCATCCAAAGTACTTCTTCAGTCTGAGAAGACCAAAACAAACTGTTTCCCACAAACAGCACACTCCCATAGTGGGGGAAAAAACAGCTTGCTGGTGCTAAAATGGCCTCCGCAGCCTGCCCTCTCCCCCGTCATCTTTACATTTAAGTCCAGTAATTCTCAGTCGGGTCATATGGACAGTTGTTTTTTTTTCATAGAAACATTTCACCCTCCATCTGGAGGGCATCATCAGTCAGAGGAGTTCCATCAAACTGTTTAAGGTGTTTACTGCTTGGTGGGGAAGCAGTTTGCTGGAACTCCTCTGACTGATGATGCCCTCCGGATGGAGGGTGAAACGTTTCTATAAAAAAGAAACTGTCCAGATGAACCGAATGAGAATCATTGTATTTGTTATATAATTGTTCGTATTTTATCTAGACTGACCCTGGGTTTTTGTTCTGCTCAGAGACGGATTATAATGAAATTATGGCCTGCTTCTGACTGGTATAAATAGGGCTAGCAACTCTAAAAAGAGTTTCCCAGGGATTCAGTATCCATCAAGGGATCGGGTTTTATTTATTTATTTATTGGCTTGTTGCATCACGTATAAAGGTTTTTTTCTGCACCAGTGTCATTATTCTGACACATCAGACCACATAAGATCCAGTGAGCTCACACTTAGTCTGGCATCCTTATCCACGTAATAGACTGTGTTCCCAAATGTGAAGGAGGAGCCTAGGCCCTTTATATTTGTAATGCCATGTGACATCTGCTCCTTCCAGTCCAAGATCTCGCGTCAAAATTGTATCAGAGAGGCCAGCACTGTAAACTGTATATTTTCTCCTGCCTTGATTTAATACAATTGGTTAAACTTAATACACGTTTCCTTGATTTACTGATAGTGTGAGTTACTACTTCCAAGGGAGTTCTGAGCCTGGTGGCCACATGAGCTGGAGGCATGCCTGGGGTCCGAGATGAGGCCTAAGGACCATGGCTAGCAACAGCTTGGGGCTCGCATCAGCTCACGTTGCAACATAATATTAACATTAATGATGGAGTGAATGAAGGCACCTCTTTGGGTGGGAGTGCAAAATCTGAACAGTGGACAAGAAGCCATATAGGCTACTGTAGGTATAACGCAATTGCGTGTAGCATGAACAATGAGAATTTAAATCGGGAGAAATTCAAGTGTACAGACATATTCATTTCATTGTTTCTAGAAAACCATAAATGGTTATCACAGTTCTAAGATCGTTTAGACAGTCAAATAGATCATTTACATTTGTCTTTTTAAGTTCAGTAATACAAACATGAATATTGAGGAATTATGCCAGATGAGTTTAACGGTTAATTTAATGGTTCTTCTCATCCTGAACGTTTCATTGCATTGTCGACCTTGACATGCATGACAAATAAACGGCATAACATAACAGTCAAGTTGTTGGTAAAATTTCGGGGGAGCTGTGAAAGCCGGGAGTCAAGGTCAGGGTTCCATGAATACATCAACTTTTGATTCTGAGACATAAAAGTACAAAATCTCAAAGTGAACTTAATGATGTCCCCAAGGAGTAAAAGATTCTAAGTCTGTGAGTTGGCGAAAGAATATACAGTTGACATGAACATCCCCAAAAATTAAGAGTTGAATGAATGGTGCAAACGAGCGTAAGAGCTCAGCAGATGTTCTCTTAACGCTCAACCATCAGTCTGTCCCTGATGTTTATCGTTTACGTAGACTTTTCCTTCCTCATCTCTCCTACAGCTTTTGAGCCCCTTCACTCTTCCCAGCCCACATGAACTTCATGCTGCAGCCATTTTCCCACCTCCACCCTTTCTCACTCATTAGGTCTCTTTTGTTTTCCGTCATTCCGGCAGCCCAGGAATCCTCTGTTCTTTCGTGGCACTGTAGTGGTTCAAATGTCAATGGAAAAAGAAAGAAAAAAAAAAAAAAAGCCTGGCGGTCCTTTTGCCTGTCAGTTTCTTCATCAGGGTCTTTGATCAGTTTGTTTCTGGGGCTAGTATTTGAGCCTCAGCTCTCAACACTATCCCCAGCAAGTACATCAGTGACTGCTTCTGCTAAGTGTGAACTCCTCTAGATTTGTCTTTGCCCAAGTCGAAGAGCTGTGGGTGGCAGGATAATTGGCAGCTCCTTGCTACTCCTTTGTTTCACTAGGTAGCCATCAATATGAGAAGTATGGCTGCTTGCACTGACTTTTATTTGACTTTTACTGTCCTAATTATAGCTCACTTTTTTGTTGTTTAAGACTGTTGAGGTTTACACTGAACTTGGGAATTAAAAGATCTACACTGGCATCGCAAACACACATCCAGTTGAGTTTCAGTTTTTTTAAGAGCAGTTTTTATTATTTTATTTGTTGGGGGCAGGGCTAAAACAAAATGAAAATTACAGTGTTCACTGGGTAGACAAGTTACAGAAACAAATTCAATAGGAGTGCTGACTTAACGTGTTTCTCCATCCGCCCCGGCTGTAATCTTTGCGTTTGATTCACTTCCTGGTCGTGCAGTCATGTGACTTTCAACAAAAGCATTTTTTTTTTTTTTTTTACAAAAATATAAACCCATTCTGTTCACAAATTTTATGGACAGAATTCCTCTGTGCAGCCAGGTGTCGGAGGGATTCCGGTTTGGTTGTCTCAGGATTAGCTCTGCTCTTTGCAGATGATGTGGTCCTGTTGGTGTCATCGTGCCATGATCTTCAGGTCTCACTGGAGTGGTTCACAGCCAAGTGTGAAGCGGCTGGGATGAGAATCAGCACCTCCAAATCTGAGGCCATGGTCCTCAGTCTGAAAAGGGTGGGTTGCTCTCTTCAGGTTGAGGGTGAGGTTCTGCCTCAAATGGAGGAGTTCAAGTATCTCTGGGTTTTGTTCACGAGTGAGGGAAGAATGGAGCATGAGATTGACAGATGGATTGCTGCAACATCTGCAGTATTGCGGACTCTGTGCTGGTCCCTGGACTCTGTGCTCATCTGGACAAGATGGCGCCGGTGTACGTGGCAGGTCGTCTCTCACTCCCAGTCCTTGTCGTTATTTTTTTTGTTTTTAAGTGAAGTCAAGTCGCTGTTGGTCTATAATCTGATGATGATGGTCCATTGTGGTGAAGAGAGAGCTGAGCTGTAAGGCAAAGCTCTCTGTTTACTGGTTGGTCTGTGTTCCTACTGTCACCTATGGTCTTGAGCTCTGAAACAATGAGATTGCGAATACATGCAGTTGAATTGAGTTTCCTCTGCAGGGTAGCTGAAATCTACCTTAGACATAGGGTAAGAAATTCAATTATCAGTGAGAGACTCTGTGTAGAATCACTAATCCTACACACTGAGAGGAGCCAGTTGAGGTGGTTTGGGCAGCTGGTAAGAATGCTTCCTGGGCGCTTCCCTAGGGTGGTGTTTTGGGTATGTCTGACTGGGAGGAGACTATATCTCTCAGTTGGCCTGGGAATGACTTGGTATCCTCCCAGAAGAGCTGAAAGAGGTGGCTGTGGAGATACTGTAGTGATCTAACCTCCTCCATCAATCATGTCCTTGAAGACCTTCTGAAAAGACAGATTCTGTTATTCCATTAATTTGAATCCAGGACACAATTATCTCATTGAGACCTTTTAATTTTGTTCTAAGTCAAATAATCAGAAGAACAATCTTCTTTTGTTTTTTTATCATTATTATTTTCAATATTTTGATAATCAAAGACTCTAATCAAAGTCATTATGAGGACTTTTCACGACACTGAATAATTAAGAAAAAAGAAATAACAATTTCATTTGTGTATCTTTTCTTAGATTAATTGTGTTTTATTTCATATCATTTCTAAATGTTGAAGTAATCACTTATTGAACCAACTGTGAAAACAGTATTAATGATTTCTTTAGATTTCATCATACATAGTTATATGTGTTACTCAAAAGTAATTTTTGATTCTTTCATTTCAGTGTGTGTGATGCGTATATTCTTTAGTCTGTCAAAGTCCAAGAACGTGGCAAGATGTTCTTTCAGACTTTGTTTTAAATTGTTATAGACAGTTAACCAATTTATATCAGAAACTGGCATATTTTGTCTGCTTTTGTTCTCTCTCCTTTCAAAACAACGTTCTGAACAACCTTCACTCTTTGACTTAAAGTAACCCTCATCACATCACACTAATTCCTCCCACCTCATGGTTGACAACGAATCAACTGGTCCAAATATCCGGAGGTGGGCTTTCCTTAAAAGTACTTGACTTCCTGGAACTCTCTAGTCTAAGTCTTGTTGGACTCTCAGTCTGTCACTGAAGTCTTGGAGTCTCTCATCTGTCTTCGTCTTGTCAATGAAGTCGAGGTGAAACTCCTCCTGAGCTGTTGGACCTGGTCAAATGCCAAAGACCTCGTTCTTCAGCCAGAGTTACAGCCTGCCTGCTGTAAACTCAATCGAACATGAAAGCTCTAAGCCTTTTTATGAAATTCCTTCTGAGGTAAATTTTATTTTGAAAATCAACCGGAACTAAACGCTGCTTCTGTCGCCAAAGTGGACCATGGGGTCACGTGAGGAGTAAACACGCACGGAACCAGCTCGGACGTCAAATGGACCGACGACCCCTTTTACATCTAAAGGTTGGGTGCCAACACTCTTACCGGACTTGAGACATAACGTCTTCCCAAAGGTAAATCATCGCCGTTGTTTACCAAGAGCGTACCTGGGTCTAGCCGGAAGTTGTGGGAGAGCGTGTTCATTTTCTGGTTGACACTACCCAAGATAAAACTTTTCCTTATTCCTCTTTCCCTTATTTCCTTCCCTTAATCCCTTAAAATCTTCTATGCCAGTAACTACGTTAAGTTAAAGTGCCTTCAGGTAAGTTATTTTACCATCTTATAACTTAATCTGTTGTCTTACTTAAGATATCCAATGTTTTATGCCGTAAGAAATGAATCAAAACCAATCATTTGTACATGTTATGATGTTAATTTTATGATCTGTTCATAAATGACCGCATTTCTTGATAGTCAAATAAAATTAATGTCTCATGTCACTATATACAGTATATTCTTATTTGATCACACAGAATGTTTGGTTAATCCAAAAAGAAGAAGAACCCGTCTATAAATCAATACTTATTATCCTGAAACTCAGAATCTTGTAAAATTATTGAAAGGTGTAATAGGTTTCTTTGCCTTTACCCCTACACTTGCGTCTTCTTGGGGATTGGAACAATGTGGGATTCCCTCCACTGACTGGGGACACAAACAGAATCCAGTAGCATCTGGAAGAGTTTAGTAAGGGGTCCAGTTAACTGTGTGGAGCAAACTTCTTCAGCACTCTACCTTGGAGCCTGTCAGGACCAGGAGTCTTGTGTGGGTTAACTCAATGCAAGATGGAAGAGACGAGCCGTTCATGAATATTAATGTCTTTGAGAGCGGTGTTGGTAATTTGTGAGATCCAGCTGGTTGGAGTGGAATTGCTGTTGAACCTGGTAACGTATTTGTTCAGTTGTTCTGCAAAGGAAGTTGGGCCCAGACAATCTATTGATGTAGGCTTGGAAACTGTGCCCATCATGGTATTTAAACCCCACCATGCATCCCTTGGGTTTCCTGAGGTTAACTTTCAATTTTATTCTTATACTCTATTTTTGCTATCTTTGCCTTTGCTTTAAACTCCTTATGCAATTCCTTCACCTGTTGCATGTTGCCTTTTAAGAAAGCATTCCTCTTTAAAACTAGGCAGGCTTTCATGACCTTGAATCTCCAGTTTTTATTGTTTGGATAGATTATCTGTTTAGTGGGAGTGGCATTGTCCTCACAAAACAGAATATAAGAAGTTATTAAGTCTGTTAAAACATGACAATCACTGTAATCATGAAAGAATAAGTTCCAGTCTGTTAATTCAAAACAGCCTCTCAGTGTTTCAGCTGCTTCATTATTCCAGATTTTAACATATTTTGAGAGCTGTTGCACCATTTTAAGTTTGGACTGATATTTCGGCAGCAATAGTATAATGTTATGGTCAGAACGACCAAGTGGTGGACATGATTTTACTGCGTATGCATTTGGGATGTTACCAAAGCACAAGTCCTGTATATTTTACTGTCTAGTTGAAATATTAACATGTTCCAACCCGTGCAGATATTCGGTGATGTCACATTTGTTAAAATCTCCCAATAAAAACACATGCTGCTCTCTGCTGCAATCAGCAGCTCTGGTAAAACTGCCGGTTATTTTTTCCGTAGCCAAATTAAAATCAGGTCCTGGTACGTACACTAAAATAACTGTTGTTTGAGAGAATTCTTGAGGAAGGTACTGTGGTCTGAACGACACAGTCAGATGTTCATAGTGTTCACAGCGTTCTTTCTCTCATACAGTAAAGTTTGTTGCCCATCTTCTGTTGACAGCCATGCAGAGCCCGACCCAATTGACTTATTTTATTTATTTATTTTATTTATTTATTTATAAAATTGTATTCATTAAAAAAAATCCCAAAGATAAGAATACAAAATACACTTCCGTGTTTTTGTTGCGTCCCTGTCAAAACGAATGACATTAAAGCCATCTAACTGAAACTGCATCCTCAGACAGCCAAGTCTCAGTAAAACAGAAAAGGTTCATTTGTTGATAGTCTGCGTCATGTTGGATGAGTGTAGAAAGTTCCTCGCTTTTGTTCCAAAGTGATCTTACGTTTGTCAGGGTTATTGCAGGTAAAGGGAGCCGGCTGCCTCTCCTCCGAAGTCTGTTCCATATCCCTCCTCTGGAACCTCTTTTCCTCTGTGTTCTTTTCTGTTTGTGGTCCCGATGTATTTCCTGGTGTATATTCTTGATTTAGACTGGTACGTTCACCTGCGCCAGTGAAAGATGGCCGAGCTCCAACAAAAAATGCTGAGAGTAGGTGAGCCTCTGGCAGAATTGTGATGGCGGTGCCAGTTGCAAACAAAATCAATTTGTGTGGCATAGGTTTGTGATAACAGTCCATATGCAAATCAAATAAAACACAATTACTGGCACCATCTTGATGGCGCAGTAAAAGTGTCATAAAAACTCAAAGATTAATAAAAACTGGCAGCAAATCAAGGTCCTAAAAGAGGCGCTAGTCAGGGTTATCACAAACTATCTAGTTTTAACCCAGAATAAGCAAACTAACAGAGAGGACCCAACACTTGATTGAAAGGGTAAATACAGTTGGGAAATGGAGCTAATTACAGAGGTGAATTATGTAGAACAGTTTTGAAGAGAAGTTTGGAGATTCCACATGAAAGAAGTACCGATAAATGATTGCAGGAGTGAGGCAGAGCGGAAACTAGAAGAGCAGCTTCAGTGCTGACAGGTGGGATTGATCTTGGGCTGTTCTGAGGACTCAAGAGGTAAGTGGTTCCAGACAGACTCAGGCCCTATTTACATGGACACTGTGGGGGGAAACGGAGGTTTTGGGTATGTTAATTACAGAAAAAGATCTGCATTGACACGGGCGAATTCTGTGTGTTTACATTCGCCCGAATGTTTCCCCCCGCCCTCATGAATCTGCTGTAGTTACTATGCCGGGTCATTAGATGGCGCTGTGAATTTTTGTAACTTCACCCACTGCGCATGCGTGCTGCCTCAGTCTGCGTTC